>JAAAKB020285062.1:0-16994 GCA_010014835.2 Apostichopus leukothele
GTTTTGTGCTTGGTTTTTTGGGTGGGGGTGGGGAGGGGGGGGGGGGGGGGGGGATGGTGGGAATGGAAAATATTTTTTTTGGTTTAAATGTGACACTGCTGATGGCGAATTAGTGGAGCAAACGGCATACTGTAGCAGCTTTTACAGTTACTGTAGCCTAGTACAACAATACTGTTGAACATGACTTTACCACATCATGTCAAGTGTTGAATGAATAGAATATTGTGGCATTGTGTATTTCTTTGAAAGATTAGCCTACCTGTTGTTCACCTTTGCCTTGAAACATGCCTTCCAATTAGGCTAGTGGGGCGAATAATTGAAATAGCGGAAGTTGTTTTTCTTTACTAGAGTCAAAACTTTGCATCGATGATTTCTGCCAACCCATTTAAGCCTAGGTCAGTTATTCACATATAGAGCGACGCCTCATATACTACTTACTAGAGCTCAATTTAAGTAAACATTCCTGCAAGCCTTTGTATTGGTGAAATTAAAATGGTGAAATGGTGAAATTAAAATGCATTAAAATGCAGGAATTTGTATGCTATAGACATTTCGCGTAACTGCTCAAATCTAGGCTAGCACAGAATATTTAGGTACCTCGTTGGCTACTATGTACAGTAGCCTTCAGAGACCGAGCTAAAGATAATCACACTTATTTTTCGATGGCAAAAAGTGCAATTTCTAACCTGCTTTAATAAAGCCAATGATTCCACCCAAGGCCACTACTGCAGCGTATCCGTAAGCAACTATGTCAGTCATTTCCAAAGCTAATTGTGTCGTCTACTTCGTCAAGAATGAAAGATGTACCTAAGTAAGGGGAAATCAAAGAACTTGTAAAAGGGAAATGCACTGTAGTATGTGGTGCGCCAGGAGTGCCATAAGTCCTGAACTCGACATTCAGTATAGTATGACGAATAAATTGGCACGTCAGTTTCTCGTACTCTCTTGGGAAAAAAATCGTCAGATTTACGAGAAATCGACATCTGACTATTTCCCCAAAGTTTTCGTGATCACATTTGCTCATTCAAATTGTATGATTCTGATCGAATTAATTTCGACATAGCCTATGTCTGTTTCTCCTACTCTTATTGGAGGACTATGTCACATGTCAACCCTGAACGCTCGTGATTGGAAGAAATTGACATATGTCGAACAAAATCATCCAATGAAAATTGCGAGAAATCTGACAGACTGTCAATTTAGTTCAACATATATCAATTTCAGGACTTATGACATTCTAGACGTACCACGTACAGCAGTCATAACATTGCCTGCATTTAGAGATGGTTATGAAGGAGTCATGTAGATGTAGCATCATGTGTAAATTTGGTTTCAAGTGTTCAAGTTATCGAAAATTAAAATCTATCACAACATTGGTGGACCCAATCTTTTCTAAAAGAGGAGTTGTTAAAGTCGTTGCCCTGTGGTCATTGAAGTTAATTCCCATGTCAGGGTCTGAAAGTCTCTACCAGAAACTTAGAAGTTTACGAAGAAAAAAATCTCGCGATAATCACAGAAAATAAATAACGTGGTCAGTTTGGGGATCTCTCCCAGTAGAAATCTACTTTTGTAGAAGCAACGGTATACCAACTGTTTGTCTCGACATTTCGAGTATTTTTGTTTAACTTACGACTATATATTTTTACCAACTGTCGAGTTCATTTCTTGAATTCGATAGTATTTCATACCAAAATTGTCGTTTTGTTTTTATCCTATTCCTAGACCTATGTATTAATTGTAGCGGTTTTAACAGACCAGGAAGCATATCCCAGTCCGAGCGTATTCTCTTCCTTGTAGGTTATACGTACGTTCATAGAGAGCGAACTACACCCTATTATTGCATCGACTTCTAACGCTGTCTTGATGTTGACTAACAGCATTGCACATAACCTTCGACAAACACTAAAATAAATGTTTAAAGAGGGATGTAATTTACTATTCAAGTATTTTTATAGCATGAAGCGCGTTATGAAACTTTCTGTTCTTGTTGATGAGGGAATAAATGTTCTGCTTGAGACTGCCTTACTTCAGGAGCCGTCTGAGACCTCTGCCAGATTGAATAATTAACATGTACCGCTACTAAAACGACGCCCCTCGATCCGTCTGGGACAGTGGCGGAGCTAGGGGTATTGGTCAAGGGGGGCGAGAATGGTCTGTATCAACCATAGAAGGCTAGCGTTTCCACAATACGCCTAATTTTTGTCTTTTACTAAACATTGATTAAAAGATGAATATTCATATGAACCATTTATAATCCTTTCATTTTCACTTTCCTTAGTTATCCTGGAATATTTCCATTCTGTTAAAACAATTAAACTGTAATTCACTATGTAATCATGTTCACACACCATTTGACACATCCTTCTCCTCTTCTAGCACATTGCAACGACATTTAAACGGTTACATTTACTCATGTGCCACGTCGGATTATCACGGAGAGCTATCTACGGTAGATAGTATTAATCAAGCTATAAGTAAATCAACGCGCTCTACGTGCACTTTCCACGAAGCTCTTATGACCCCTTAGGTAGAAAGGTCGGCCCTAGCTCTATCGAGAATAAAGGTGCCCTTATAAGGAAAACTATTTATAGCTCTGTTATCACTAGCCGAAGAATCGCAGGGACTCGTCTGTGTGGTGTGCGGTCCCTTGGTTTATTGCGAGCAGCTCAGCACACAGCGCACAGCTAAGGTTAGGCTAACAAAGGACAAAGTAAAATTCCCATTGGTATGAGTACAAGGCGCTATATGTCAATACCTAATATTGCGTTAGAACACACCACAATGATCCGAGTACCAATGCGAGTACAAAACAATAAGGGTGAGTAATAGTATAGAGAACTATGCTAGAATAAGAGTACGCGAACAGACTCACTACAAGCCTGTATGGTACATCACTCGACCATTGAACGAGAAAAAAATAATAATAAGGTAACCAAGAACTTCACAAAGAGACTACCAACGTCGCACAAGGAAAGAGGAAATTAGTCGTTAATTGAAATGATTGTAGGGGAGAACAATAATGAATATTAGAATAAATTTGTGGCACACTTAAAGTTCTTGTACAGGGTCAAATAATTCGCTACATCGAGAGTGTTTTAACTGACAGTGTTTTAAACGTATTTTTTGTATAAGACCGAAGGGTTCAAGTTTTCTATAGTTATCAGTTAATGTTATAGGTTGGTTAGAATCATGAAAATCTACGGTAGAACGGTCTAACCGTCTAGGTAACACTGAATCCAACGAGATGGAAATAGGTTAGCAAGTATCGTAAACTATAGAGAGAGAAAAAGAAATACCAAAATGTCAACAACAAAAAAGAAAAAAGGAGAGAAACCTTTTAGTCTTTATGTATAGGTTCCCAAGATTGAAAAAAATTCAACAATCAACTTGGAGATAACTCTATCTTCCCGAGCAAACGATCATACTTGTTATGTTACCCGGATATTTTGTACATTGTGTGCAAACCAGAGACCATAGCGAAAGAGTCCCCTCCCCTGCAACCTTTCACTGTTTTCTAAACAATACGATACCAGTGTAATGGAAGAGGTTGTGCAACCAACCAAATGAGGGCGCTAATAAATAATCACACAAGGCTGTGATTACAATCCAGTGTGACTTGACTATCCGAGCCGTATAATAGAGCAGCAATTAAAGTGATAATTTTCGTGTGATAAACAGTGGAGAGATGTGGAAAAGTAGAGAGATGAAGAACAAATATGTAAGGTGTGGTCGTTGGGAATTTGTTTTGCACAATATGATGTAAATATGGTTAAATGTTTTTACAATGTCATAATTACTACACAAGACTAACATGTTATTCCTCCAGTGTTCCATGTTCCAATGTCATAAGCGAACATTGCTAAGCTCATCACCTAACCCCCCTCCCTCTCCGATCACCGATACAAAAATGGGAGCAGTGGGTGGGGAAAGGGTAGAAGGCGACATTCATTTGTGCCTTACAAGCTCCGGAGAATGACAGCGTTAGCAAAACTTGTTAAATAAAAAATTTCGTATTCTCTGTTGATCTGAATTGTTTTAGTTCATGTGATACTCGCTCCTGGATGCAGCAGTACTTAGTTTGAACTTCACATAAAAAAAATAGCCCATATAGTGTAATATTATCGACCGATCTCTTCTACAGATTGGTAATTTGGCTCTAAGATTGATTTGATGATAAATGTTCCATCTATGCTGTTGTGTCTATTTCCATGGTGATGACGAATTCACGTGGATTAAATAAACGAATCCAACTGACACGTAAACCCATAATTTCCATATAATTGTGCCAACTTTTGCCCTTATATTGTAAACGTTTCAGTTACAAATTGCTGTTCTTCTTTTTCAAAAGCTCAGCATGTTGTCAGTGTATGCCATACTAAGCTTTGTGGCATAGTGTCTACAGTTACAATTTTACCAGTATGCCCCCTTAGTCCTTCTTTAAACGTTATACGCGATAAAATAGTGTGTAGTGTTCCCCGTGCCCTCGCTGTTCTCTATCCTCCCGTAGCTTCAGTTATCGTCTAAAGCAGAGTGGCAGGCATTAAACTAGAGGGAGGGGAGTTGGGCAGTGGGTGGGGGATGGGGCAGTGGGGGAGGTAGTGATTCACTATAGGGAACAGCGACAACTCAACTTGCGTATGCAGGAAGGTCGTAAACCAGCAGGAATGCCATGAAAACGTTTGGCAGAATCTGCCGGTTAAGACCTGCTTGTAATCGTATTAGCTAGGCCATAGAGTGTGCATGTATACCTTACTATCCCTGGGTACTATGTAACTTTTAATTGGTCAATGTCGTGAAGTTCAGGATGACTCGAGGCACAACGTTAATTTTGCTTTTCTTTTCTTTGTACGTATAAACCTCTTTTCATTTTGGAGCAATGACCCTTTAAACATGTAACAAGATGCCGGCATTACTTTAATGTTAACCCATTGTTGTTTTATCAATTCTAATACCTTAACCACAACATATTCCGTAAAACTATGCATAACTACAACAAAGCACCTTGGACGACATTGGACAGCATCTTCCTGACAATGACAATTAAGATTGTATTGAGCTTTAAAAATGTCCCGCGAGGGGCTAAACGTCTTTTGTTTTCGTATTGAGTTGTGTGTTGCATGTGAGGGGAACTGATCAAAATGGTCTCTGTGCTAAACTAAGTAGTTCAGCCGCTTCATTTGATGAATATCACATATTTAAAGGATCACTTCTCAAAAATATAAGAGTGATATAGAAATACAACCAGTGGACTAATAGCAATGTTGTTTTTAAACTGTTTGCAACCTTGGCCTGTCAAAATACAATTTTGGGCCTATGAAGTCACCCTTTAAGGTAGTGATGGTTCCTGGGTTGTTTCTTTTTTCCTGCTCCTTTTTAATTTGGATCATTTTCTTTTCTCTATCATACAGACAAACCTTCCAATTGAATATACCAAGATGGCGAACTTGATGGGACAGAACGCGATGTATTTCAACATGGCGTCGTTTCTAATCCTTGACAACCAGATCTTACAGAAAGTCAGCACAATGGATGTGATACCGTTCTTCAATCACCACAATATCATTGAGGCCAATGAGATGAACTACATACAAGATGGCGCCACAGAGAGAATTAGGAGAGAACGACTGTTACAAAGACTACGATCGAGAGAAAAACAAGGCTATCAGTATCTGAAAATGGCATTGTCGACGCATGGACATAAATATCAAACTGTTATCTCTCAGATCGACAAAGTTTTGTTGCCAAGTTAAAGTGAATAAAACAAAATTTCCCTAAGGCTGTCAAATGCTATATATAGTTCTGTAGCGTTATTACCAAAAAAGTACTACTATGTAACTCAGTTTTCGTTATTTATTATTCAAATCATATGCAAATTGTAATTCCTTTTTGATTATCATTTGCATTAAAGATTAACCTTTTTTTTTTAAAAGTTTAACAAAAAAAGTAAATTGGCAACAACTAGTGATCTTAGTTTGTATCCTATAGCTGTTTAATCACCGACGCAATCCTTAGCCGTGTTACGTCAGTACGCTAAATCAAATAGCTAAGACGTTGCATAACTCTTTTT
The DNA here is from genome assembly GCA_010014835.2 of Apostichopus leukothele. Lineage (NCBI taxonomy): Eukaryota > Metazoa > Echinodermata > Holothuroidea > Aspidochirotida > Stichopodidae > Apostichopus > Apostichopus leukothele. The sequence continues at coordinate 6,068 of JAAAKB020285062.1, forward strand.
GCGCTATGCCTTAACTTCTAGGTTGTAATACACACACGCAGATGCACGCACATGCGCATAGACATGCTACTCATATCCCAGATCCCATAGCCCCTACCCCATCGAAGATCACAAACACGGAGTGCACTAATGTTCTTACAGATTCACGGTATATTGATTAAGATTTTGCTGTGACACATGTATTTAAAATATATTATAAAGTTAGCAACGTATTGTAACGTTGTAAGCAATGTTGTACTTCATATGGTATACATGATTGTAGTCTTAAAACTTTTAAAACGAACATACAATGACTATTAGTTTTCCTTTGCAGTTTGTCTTATCACATTTACAATATACTGCACATTTTGCGTATTCGGAACTGTTACACGTTCTGCCGTGAATTTGCTAACGTTTGACAAAGCCATATAGGACTACTTCAACTTTTTAAACTAGCACACCATGCCATTATAAGACACACCTCTAACGACCCTTCTCAGACAAAGATATCGGTGATAATCGCTGAGTGGCTAACCAACAGATCACTTCTAATCATGGGAAGTTTTAAAAGAAGGCAACACATTAAATTGAGTAATCAAACAGGGAAACTATGCAAGTGTTTGTTTGTTTGTATGTATGTATGTTTATAACCGCACTTGTCTCATCGTTGGTTAAAGAATAACAAGAATCCAAACAAATAATAAGAAGTGTGTTAACGCCCTCGACAAGGAAGTTCCTTCCCAAAACACGAACAGCAACAGGAAATATTGTCATGGAAACGAGTGCAAGATTACAAAGATATCTTTAAAGGAGTATAGAGATCACGAAAGAAACGTTAGAACAAATTGTATACATTGAAGGAGACGCTTTTTTATTCCCGTTGGGGCCCTTCCGAATTCAATACTTCTAGGTTATCGGTGTTGCCTCCAAAAGCACATGGTAACTAGCTAAGACTTGTCAAAAGTATTTTTCTTGAGATTCTGACATCTCACAATAATTAATTCTCACAATAACTTTAGGTGTAGGGGAGGGTGTAAAGGGGGAAGGGTGAAACTGTTTGAGAACAACTAAAAGGGTTATAACTAGTCACGAAATATCGAAACAATGAGAAAGGCACAGAAAATGGTTCCTTAATTATTGGACTATAAGCGCGTAAATAGACACATTTGATGACCGGGAATTTAATGAGCTTGAACGACGTTAGCTGCTTAGGAATAAACAAACTTGTAAATCACCACAAGTACAAACTCTAATAACATGTTTACCTTAGTGATTTAGTAGTTCATTAACCATCGTAATCTTTGCCAACAGCGTCTTAACGGGCCAAGGAGAAGAGGGGAGAAGCAACAGTTCTATAAAGGTTGAATCTACTATATTATATCATTATGATTAATAGATCATCAAGTATCCAACCAACAACAATTGGCCACGTGACAAGTTACTTATTAGAGAAAGGTTTAATCAAGAAATAATTTATGGAAGGCGCGCAAAATATTTCGTATTCGTCATTATGTTAGTTGTCAAAAAAATAGGTAAAAATTACAAAAGATTTACAGAATCCTGGATTGGATACTGGCGCGTGTTTCTTTCTTAAGTAACTAGGCTAAGAGCAGGCGACGTTTTAATTTGTCCAATCAGTGTTCAGTAAACAATCATATGCAAATTAAATTCAAATTTAAATATTGTGCCTTTTAAACGAAATTTTCTTCCAAGCCCCTCTGAATTGAAGTTACGCTGATAATGTATTACGATTTAGGTATTAATATGTAAATATACGTCATACGTGCATATTAAATCTAAGTAAGTTAAGAACATGAGATGCTTGACTTTGTCCAATCAGTGGTCAGTGAACAATCGTATGCTAAAGAATTCCTTATTTTAAGCTGAGTGCCTTGTGCATTGTTATAACAATGACACTAATTTACCTTGCAAACATAATTATGTAAATACGTTATACGTATTTTATAGCGTATTAAAAGACAGTAATGCATATTAATGAGCGCGTAAATCACTGCGCCACAATAAATCAGCAATTGGGCAAAACGTACTTTATTCGTATATTTGTAATGGAATATACTGAGTGTGAGTGCAGTTATACATATTTAAATATTATCATGCATATTCAGTACATTAATATCAATGCGGTGCCTTTGAATTAATTTTTATACGGAGTACATACTTTTATTTTACACAATATTACCTAAATCATTTAATTTGTGATGTACTTTTTAAACAGCATGCATTTGCCATGATATAGTTATGCAATCAGCAGATAACGCTGACATGATTTGAAATAAAAAGCTACCTTTTCAAAGGGAATCGTGATATCTCATATGACGTGACATCATCGTCATCACACGGTAAGGGGACTGGGGTTAACGGTGGATCAAGTTGTATGGTTTTCGTGGCCAGATTCTATGGCGGGAGACTTTCCTTAAAAGTATCAAACGCTCATACCACTAAGGCTAACACATGTCTACAAGGGTGGAGATAGTTAAGATCGGACTCATCCGTGGTGGTCAGAAGTAGATGAGAATGTGGACTCATTCATGGTGGTCAGAAGTAGATGAGAATGGGGACTCATTCATGGTGGTCAGAAGTAAACTTCTCGACAGAAGAAAGTTAAAACTTATCATTTTACAACTCCACCGCTTTGGACTAACATCATGAGCAATCTGATACAAAGTTTCGTGAATGTGGATTGTGTGATAAGACACAATCGAGCAGTAAAGAACGAGTTTCTATCTCAAAAATGTAATGGTTTTACGGATTCTCAAATCAGAACAGTTTTGTCAAATATATGAGTTTTAGTAAACGATTGAATGAGTAATGAATTACGTCATGTTTGAAGTTTTATTTTACTTCGTTTTGTTATCATTTATTATTTTCCAGACGAAATAACAAAATAACGGCAATGCTATATAAAACTATACAGATATTTTGTTTTCTGTGTATCGTTTAGGGTAACCTATTATTGAAATGGGATAAGAAAGATGAAACAAGCACAAATTACAGTTAAGAGTAAATGTTAAAAAACTGGAAGGTATGAACAACATCATTCCGAATTGAGGTGTATTAATGTCGGAAACTAAAAGACAAAAATAAGTAGACAGAGAAAGAGAGAGTTAGAGGAAAGCCAGATTAGTAATTCCTTGCCTACAAGATGAATGTTTTGTTATTTGTCCATCTGGTGTGAATGTTGTCAGCCCTTGAATCGGCGGTGGTATGACTCTCCTCTGAGACAATCTCTCTCTGGATGCAGACTCCACAATGAATAGATCTCATAATTCAAACAACATTGTGTTAGTGAGTTTATTATAGTTATGTGGTAGCTGTGTGTGTACGTCACCACTATCATTTTGTGTCTAAATATTGTATGTGGTTTGTGTCTACACATATTGTATGTGTTTTGTTTCTACATATATTGTATGTGTTTTGTTTCTACACATATTGTATGTGTTTTGTGTCTACATATTGTATGTGTTTTGATTCTACACATATTGTATGTGGTTTGTTTCTACATATCGTATGTGCGAACTAATCCCACGTGTTCCATATTCTTCACCTCTTGAACGTCCAGAGAACTGATACATACATATTAACCTTATTTTATTGTAGGATGAAGATGCAACTGAGAACAGTCCAAGGCAAACAGAACAGATGAACTCAGATGAAGAAGCTCATCGGTACGAAGAATCCAGCATCGATAAGGGTGACCTCTTGGAGAGAGTCAACAGCTGGAATTCAACTCGTTTAGGTGAGAAAAGTAGACAGTGGGATCGAATGTAGCAATCTGCTGATGTAGGAGAGATTGTCCCTCCCCCACCATCCATTCTTAAAACCAAGGGTTGTAAATGAGAGATGCCTCCCATTTCCCTTCCTACCCTTCAACATGCAATATAAAAATGTGCAGCACAGAATTTACATTTGTTGGGGTGAGGGTGTCCCAACTAGTTATCTATCTTATGACCGTCTGTGTTTGAAACATTAAAGTTCTTCCACATCACCTTAACTTTGAAACAGTTGGTGTTACAAAATGGTGGTTCCCTTCCTTGTCATCCAGCTTTTAAGAAGCATGGGTGTGGGAAACACTGCTGCAGTCCCCTGCACCTCCTAACTTTACAGCCATGAGTTTAAGAGAGAGACCCTCCTCACCACCCAACCTTAACCAACCATTAATTTAATGTAAGTGACAGTCATGTTACCAGCACCACCCAACAAACCACTATTGTTTAAGAGACAGTGGTGTTTTGCATCACCCCCATCACCTATCAATGTTTGATCTACATACTTTTGTTAGATCCCGGTCGTCCCTCCATTAACTAGTCACTGTCCGATTGAGAGCAATACCTGAAATTCGACCAAAAATTCAAGTTTATGTTAGGATTAGTGGAAAATAAATGGTTCACTGTGCACAAGCAGAGTTGGCCGCATTCATTCATTAAGGTAGTAGTGATTTTGATGAATAAAACTATTTGAGTTTCATCTGGCTAGCTGGTGCTGCTGCCTATCCCTCAAATGTATGAAAAGATTTCCACTCCACTTTCCAAATCTGTCTGCTTCACTCCCATTACTCCTTTCAACAATCCCTTCTTTTGCCATCTTTCTCTCACCTCCCCTCATCCCCTTCATCCCCCTCCTCCAATCACCCCCCACCCCTTTTATTTTGTCAAGACAGCAGATTTTCAGTTCTGGTCAGTGGTCACCCATCCCGCTGACTGCCAATAAATTATTTTCTCAGGAAAGAGCTATCAGGAAACCAGGATGCAGAAGAGAGAGAGAAGGCGGCCTGGTGGGAGGATGGACCTACCCTTCTGCTCTGGCGATAGAATGGGCCAGCCTCCAGTCGGACCCTACGGAGTAAGTACCCATCTGGAAAGACTCCCCACCACAGAGCTATATTAGTTTCTTTTCAGATGTCTTGCCAAAAAACCTATATTTAGCTTTGTGATATAACAAACAAGAACAAAAACTTGTATGCCCTCTTCAGTTATCGTGCTTAATAAGTTTTTTTTTAAAGTTAGGCATAAATGTTTCAATCGGCCGACTTTACTTCACTTTGCCTCCTACCAAGTTTGCACATATTTTTACCAATGACTTCCATAAGCTTATCAAATCACACATTTTACATATTTCATTCACTGTCACAGTTCTGTGCAAAGCTGTTGACACGCAGGAGTTTCCCTTTGTTTACATGATAAATTAGTAGTACATTCATGTATGAAATAGTTGCCCAGAACATAAAGTTTACCAATGACTTCCAGAAGCTTGTAAAAAGCACACATTTTACATATTTATTATATTTTGTTCACTGTTACAATCAGTGTACAAGCTGTATACACACAGGAGTTTCCCTTTGTTCACATGAATAATTAGTAACACATTCATGTATGAAATTAATTGCCCAGAACAGTTTTTGCATTTTTAAACTACATTTCTTCTGAAATCTGGACCATGTAGAAAATTGGAAAAAAAATGTTAGAAAGAAAATGCACTGCTTTCTTGAGCTATAAACAATACAAAATAAAAGAAAACATATCTTGAGCACTAGTAATATATATAGGTTTCAGGCAGAAGGAAAACAAGAAAACCCATTGTGTGGTCTTTTTTCTGTTCAGTCCAGTATCGACAAGTGGAACTTTTCATTATGGACACAGGTAAGTTATTATTGTTTCGGTATCATAACTTGGTAGTTTCCTCTTCTGTTCAAATCAGTTCTTTAACGATCTATCTTCTAACTTTGCTCTTTACATATCTTGTTGTCTTTTGTTTTATAATTAACAAACCTGTGAATGAAAAGCAAGTTGCACCGTCGGTCTCTGAACAGTTACATTTATTGAATTTTTATTTTATTAGTTTTAATGATTATTTGTGTGTAATTCACTGTTTCTTCACATGTCGTATCAGAAAGCTATAAAACAACAAATCTAAAAATGATTCATTTCCAACTTGTAAATTCTTGAAAAAAAAGAAGAGAAAGGCTTGATGTATGTTATAATATGTGATCATCCTCCATCAACACAGAAAACAGTTCATATGAAATAACATGCAGCCCCCCTCCTCCCCACCCTCACCCCTCCAAATAAATTTTAGGTCCAAAACTGAAATAGGAATAAAAGTTGATCGTTGGTCTATCTCTATACGGTATATTCACCCTCCTTGCCCCCTCATCAAAACACAAGGGAGAATAAATTGTGTTAAAGTCATGTCAGGGGGTTGTTAAAAGTGGTACAGAAGTGGGAAAGTTTTCTCCTCCTTTTCCAACTTTGATAATTTAAACATGTGCAACTTTTGCTTTTCACTTTTTGCTATACACTTTACCTTTATAACTAATCCATGTTTGGTTACAAAATGAGCTAAAGAAATTTCTCATCTTCTACCTTTTTATGAGTTACTAACGTCATCCTTAACATAAATTTCTCTCACTGAAACACAGCGAACTTATTTGGCTTGATAACAGAATTGGTGTCCCACACACATGGAATTAACTGTTTCTATGTACCTCTGTCGTAATAAATGCATTATTATTTGTGGGACTGTTTTTAAAGTAATGTAGGTTCCTGGAATTGAATGAAAAGATATTTTCTTTGACGGGAATTAGATGCTGTCCTCTCTCAAAACTATATTTTGCAGTTGACGATATTTCCTGATGACTAGATGCTTAGTTTCTTGATATACTTGATTGTTAGTTATGTCGTTATGTTTGATTAGCAAGAGTAGAATGTTCGCTTTGTTTTGATCAGTCCTGCTGTACACATCATCTTATCCTTGGACAGCTTAACCATTGAGAGAAATGATCTGTAATAAGTATGAGTTATGTGTCATTGTAATTTAAATTTAAATTTTGTTATATTTCTAGTATAAATTGGCTGCATCGATACAAATTAAAATTAGGATTGTAAGAGATTACAAATTATTATCACTGACTTACAAAATTAAAGAATGGGTAAAAAAGCTTAAGCTGTTAATTGCAAGTTGTTTGAATGAAGGGTCTGTATGCAAACACAGTTTTTAACATAAATTTTTGTGGAAATAGCTCTGTGAGATTCTTGAGCTTAAGTTCCTCCTGAAGTGAATCACCTCACCCCCTTCGTACAGACACAACAAGATTTAATAAGTATTACGTGTGACAATTGAATCATGAAAGTACAACAGCTTCATTACAGGAAAGATGTACTTTCTTACCTGTACTGGTGATTAAGTTAAGTCAACCGTAGAAATAGGATTTTGTTTTTCCATTTCACTCTTGAAACATATAAAACATTTCTCAACTGTATCATGGAACAAAAAAATAAATAAATAAAAAAATATAAAAAACCCAGCAAGGATTGACATATGTAACATAAGTATTAAGCTACTCTTGCATAACATTCTTAAGCAATATCCCCACAAAAATATTACTGTTGTCTTCCATATGTTATCCTGCATTGCTGAAAATGTATTTGCAATTATTTCAAAGTGAATGTGTTATTAATGATTTGAGTAGTCAGTTTTAAGAATCATAGAAAAATTGTAGAAAAAAGAGAATTTGAGAAACAGATAGAAGAAAAAGAAAGGAAGTAACTTTCTGGTTTGGTTTCTTCAGATCAGCTCCTGAATTTGATCTCCCCCCTGCCCTTCTTATCACAATTTTTATTCTCTTTAAAACATCAGTCCCTCTCATATGTATGTATCGTCTTGGTTTTTCTAGGCTTTGGATGTGACCGAACTGAATGAAGTTGGAACTTTGAGTAAACCAGACTTTATCAATCATCCCCACCTGTACTTCCACGAAGGAGAAGCCAGGAAGTTGACAGAGCAAAGAGAGAGAGAAAAGGAAGATGTTTCGTTATTAGATGGTAAACACAAACTACTTTTAACCAATCATATTCTGTGTTTTTAAAAAAGTTGACAATTTTAAATCATTGCAAAGTCTAGATTCGTAAATCGCAAGAAAGGTAGTGGAGTGAATAATATTTTGCCTATGAAATTCCAAATTTCTGTCTGATTCTATGTTTCCTGTTTACGGCTTTGGTTATATTAGCTGAAGACAACATTTTTAAATGAAAATTTTATTTTCGCTGTAAACTTTGAAATATGGCAAAACAGGTCTGCGAAATAATTGTTGCGTGTGGTAAGGTATGTAGGAGAGATACATTAGTGCTTAGGCTAAATTAGTCAAGTGTTCTGTGTGGTAAAGTACATAGGAGAGATACTTCTAGTGCTTAGGCTGTTAAGTCAAGATTTGCGTATGGTATACTGTTTAGTATATAGGGGAGGTACAGCTAGTGCTTAGGCTATAAGATATCACTGCTGTTTTTCTTGCTTACTCTCGGTTCAGTACAGCTGCTGTTCTCTTCAATCATGTTTAACATATAAAGTGTTACTTTGCTACAATGATGATGTCATTGGCTGTACTATTTCTTCATCTTGTTGGAATGTTCAAACTCTTGCAGCGATCAATACATGAACTTTTAATTTGTCATTATTTAAAGAAAAACAAAAAAACTCAGTGGAAACATTCTTTAATCCTTGGAGAAGAATTAAAATAAAAACAATTCCCTGTTGGTTCATGGAATAACTATTCTCTCTCCCCAAAGAGCTTCAAAGTCCTTTCGACGAGAAGAGTTTGTTTCCTTCCTACATCTTGAAGTACGACACGAACATGAGGAGAGCTCACAAAGAAATGCTGGAATCGTCAAAGAATAACAAGAAGGGGATCAGTGAAAGCCAGAAGAGGCTCAGTCGGTTGGGGATCATCGGCAGATCGACTTCCAGCACCGCAAAGGTTAACGGAGGTGGAATGAAAACAAGGCTTTCTCCTCTCCCTGAAATTCCTAAGAAAACCACCAAGCAGAGTGTGCAAGCAAATCCCTAGGGATCAGGTAAAGCTAAAGATTTGATTTGATCAAGCAACATGGAGTGTATTAAGACAAACCTACCCATTTTACATCCAGGTGTCAATCCAGGGAGATGGGGGTGATGGGGGAGGGGTGGTTGGGGGGTACATTAACATTCTGTCTAAAGTCTTCCTGTAGCATACAGCCTTGTCAGTTGCACAAGAACATAACCTTTCATAACAGTACTGTAACAATAGTACAAGAAATGTAGTAGGTTTAGATGGATATCAAACGTCAGCTGAAATGAAAGTCATGAATGTTTTAAGAATGCTGAATCCATGTAGGTGTAGGTTTAACAAATATCACACTTGATACATGGACTTCCTATCATAAAAATAATTGAAGCTAAGTTTGGAAGGGTTACCATTGCCATGGTATTTTAATGGTCAAAACATGCTATAGAGACATGAACATCACATGTTAATAGATTTTTGTATAGCCTGACTAGTAACCATGGTAACAGCTAATTCTGAAAACACCAGTAGCGCTAATCATGTGAACAAATACCTGTGTACAAATTAATAGTGACCAAAAAGTTTCTTGCAAAAACTTAATAATGACAAAATATCATATTTTAGAGATAGGCTTGAAAATCAATTGCAAATGCAGATGAGCTGATGTAGATTATTACAAGCAAGTATGTATTTACATTAAAACAGATCAGTTAAACTCAAGTCAGTGTAGTACTACTAATCAATGTTGTTGTACTTAGATAAATCAATACTTTTCTAACATTTCTAAAAAATTTGATATCTGTATATAAAGGAACTGTCAATATATTGCATTAATCGCTTTCAGTCTAGGCATACAGCTGTGAAAAGCAGTCTTTCTTGAACCAACATTATTAACATATGCATTGATCTATAAAGTGATTGCTAAGACAGAAATAGGCAGAAAAGAAAGTGTCAGTAATTCTTGTAAAACTTGTGGACAGACAGAATAATCTATGAAGCCATTTAATGTGACTTGACCACCGTACTTGCGTCATTCGTGGACCGATGCAGTCGTGAAAGTATTAGCCTAATGATGTAATTTGGATAAATGTCAAAGACTTTTTTAGATAAGGCCAGCCTTGGACACTTCCTTACTCCTGTTCTATAGTATTTGCGGTTGACATTTCTCATCGAAAACCCTGTTTAAAAAGGTGTGGAGATTTGAAGGAAAAAATAGAATAGTGGTCACTGATTCAACAGAAATGGTAATTCCAAGGGAGACCTATGTGACAATAAAACTAGACTGATCCCTTAATCTAACCCGTAGTTGAAAGTTTCATCCTGCTGTGAAAATCTTTACCTGTGAATGCCAGGAACCAAAAAGGGTCATTACTTTGCTGTTTGGGACGCAAGTACTTCATACTCATACATTCATACTTACATATTCGTACTTACATATTCATACTTCTGCATCCATACTTGTGTATAATTGGTGGAGCTACTACTCAACTGTAGAACCAACTGTAAACTCAGAATTTGTCAGCCTTACTTCATCAAATAATAATTTTTTTTTTTTTCCACAACTCATTATTCAATAATATTTATATCAAAAAAGCTTTTATAAAAATCTCATAAATTGGCAGGACTTTTGCTCTAAATCATGTTTCTATAATATGCACTGGTCAAAATAGCCAGTCCAAATAGTCGGTCAAAATAATGGGTCAAAATAGCAGACTGTTTTCTCCTAATTGGTTTTGGAAAGTTCTTATGCAGCGACCCTATTGAACTCTTTATTTTTGTGTTTCATTATGTTTATTTTATCGGTGCTAGATTTAGGCAACTAACTATAACTATAACTAACTATAACTCGAGCACCCTCAGTTTAGAGGTAAAAACTGCACTTTAAAACTCAGCACTCTTATGCCTGCTTTAAAATAGGTATGTTTTTGCACCGTCATTTCCAAGGCTGGTTTACAGATTTTATGTGGAAAATTAGTGTCAACATCTCAAGATTTACGGTTTCTTAGAAATCACTTTACGTACAAAAGTTTATCATGTATTCATTTAATTATTGAATATATATATATATATATATATATATATTTATATATGAATAAATATTTATATATATATATA
>JAAAKB020285383.1:0-16988 GCA_010014835.2 Apostichopus leukothele
TTAATTCTCTGCATGTTTTTTTAAAGGATTAACCTTTATTTCCAATTAATCATATAACCTTTGGAAACAAGTGCTGCAATTCAAAATAGGGGGGGGGGGGTTGGGGGATGGTGACATCCGTAAACAGAAAAGCAACAAGATGATATAAAGCCACCAATTTTCCTCGTAGAAAATGGCTTTATTTCACTTGCAACTTTTTATCTTTCAGGCTGGAGTCGTTCATGTTTGTGTACTCTAGTTTCTGCAATACCGAGATGATCTTGAATGCCGGCAGTCATGATAATATTGCTCGTTTCACAAGAAAGTCCTGCAGTCCAAATGCAGAGGTGATTATACCAAACAGCCTTTTTTTACCAACTTGTGATTAAATGATTAAACTTCTTAGAAATGTTGGTATGTTAAAGACCATTAAAGCAATCAGTGGAGGACGTTACATTGTTAGGAAAAATTTTGTTTTGGGAACTGATTTTTTTTGTCAACACAGAGGATCACGAGTCAGAATGTCTCGATTACACACAGTACTGCACAGACTATTAGGTGAGTTGTTGAGAAGCAACTAAAAAGCCAATAAAGGAACATGCTGAACAGGAAATGATACAAAAAGTACCTTGCTTTATTACTTATGAATTTCTCTCGAGTATGCAGTTCATGGAATGGAATTGTTCCTAACGGTACAGAGATGTGCTGTCGCATTGAAGTTTGCATCAGACTACTTAAAGCTCTTCACAGTTAAACCCTTTTCTTTGCTTTCTTCTCTTCTAATGCTCTTTCTTCTTTCTGTTTCACCGCATGCAGATTCGACACATGATTTTTGATGGGGAAATTCATCTCTACCTGTTTGCACTGAAAGACATCGGCAGTAACTCAGAAGTGACACTCGGACTAGATTTTGATGTTAATGTGGGGTAAGTCAAGTCCGTGGTCTGTGTCTGTGATTTTGTTTCAGAGGATTTGGATAATTTTCTCCAACTTATAAGAGAACCTTGAAGTTCAGGTGTAGTTTAAAAATAGAAGCACTCTTTAGGGTATAGTTAATATATCAAGTTCGTAAAGAGAGCAGTTGTTTCCCAAGTTAAGAGTGATCCTTGGAAGTAATCCAGTCTGGCCTCTGTTTTGCAAAGACGACAAAAGCTCAACACTGGCAGTGATGCCAGTACAACGCCGCTCACTTCTTTCACCCAGTACAGAAATTAGAAAGTAGAACTTGAAAAGATTTCACTTCCTTAGTGGCACTATGAGAACACTGTTTTGAACTCATAATTTAATAATATGAGACACTGAACAAGACCCCTATGTGTCTGCTTTGGTAAGATAAAAGAAATTCAGGCTTAATAACATCATCAGTTCTCAAATGTAGCAATGAGTTTAGTCAGGTGGGACTTTGGTTGTTAAATAATTGTTTCCTGCAAAGGCAACATCTCCCTTAGCAAAAAGTAGATTCATGAAGAGTATCTCACAAGATGGATTTGACTTCCAGCATATCTATATTTTCCAGTTGTTAAGTACAGTGATCGCTGATCAGTGTGGACTGTGTGCATGATTGACCATGGTAGTATAACGTCTGCTTAGTCATGAATATGCATATATTAAGTGTAGATATTTCATTTGCCCCTATGGATATTTATGTTGTATCATGGATCTGTAATGGATAGAGATACATGATAAAAAAAACATTCAATACATTTTACATCACTATATACGTACATATATGTTTGCCTCTGTAAGTAGATCTGTATGGTACTTGTTGAATCTATAATGCATATAAACATGTATCTAGATTTATTTTCCTCTTAACGATCTAATTCTGTCTCTAGTCCACACCCTGTGAAATGTGCATGTGGGAAGAAGAGTTGTCCCGTGAAGAAATTCTGGCATAAGCAGAAGACTAATGGCATCAAGAACACCAATAGCAATGGTAACATTGAGGCCAAGTTGGGCAGTCCTACAAAGAAAGTCATGTCTCCCTTGAAACTTACTTTGAACAAACAAGTTTCTCAAGAGGTGAGTCCCAAATTTAACATTACTGAGAGATACCTAGACCTTGTGATAGTCTTACTTTTGTGTTCTGTTTTGCAAAGTTCATCCCGACTATTTTATGTGTATTCCCTGATTGTTAAAAAGGAAGGCAGTTTGAATATCAAAGTTGCTGATTTTGTAGCTTTTTCATTCCTTGTCGGAGGCAAAAGGAATCTTTGCAATGGTAATGGTGTGTGTATGTATGTGACGCTTGAATACGGTAACTCAAAAGTTAATGGTGGATTAACTTCATACTTGGTATGTAGATCCATCTTATTGAGTAAAATCAGCCTATTGTTTTCTGTGAAGTTCAGTGGTCATTTGGGGTCAAAGTCTGAAAACTTTGTGAACACGATAACTCAAAAAGTCTATCTTTGTTGAATTTCATACATGGTATGCAGATTCAGCATGTTGAGTTCAAGAACCCTATTGAAATTGATGGAGGTCAAAGGTCATTTGTGGTCAACATTAAAGTGAATGTCAGAAAATCTTGTAAACATGATAACACAAGAAGTTCATCTTTCTTGAAATTCATACTTAGTATGTTGAAGCAGCTTGGTGAGGTCAAGAATCCCATGGAAATTGGCAGAGGTCAAAGGTCACATGAGGACAACAGGCATCAAAGTCTGAAAACATAAGCACGATAACTAAAAAGTTAAAGCTACAATTAATATGTGAATTCTCCAATGCTATGATTTTCTTTGGTGAATAAAGTTTGGTCAAATTCACTTCAGTATAGTTTTGAGAAGGGGCTCTATTGTTCTTCAACGAAACATACCTGGCATCCAGGTAATGAAATCTGCTTCAGAGTTCATACTCTTGCTCTAAACACGTACTAAAATCCTAACAGTTTGTCATTTTATGTCATCACAACATCATTTCTCTCTGACCCTGCAGCCTCATGTTCAACTCATTGAAGGGACAGCAATCACCCGGTATCACATCTAATGTGGAAAATAATTTCAAGGTAACCGTTTTCTCTTTCTCTATCGGTAATTTTATTATTATCTACCTAGAATATTTGCAGGTAATTTTTAATTTTCTGTCCTATTCTGTGGACCATAAGATATGACAATTACATTTATTTTCATTATTGAAGTTTGAGGGAGGGTACCAAAGAGTCTCTCAGATCAAACCTACATTATGCTGTTCATGGTTAATGTTATAACCATGTAGCAAAGAAAACAGCAGAAAACCTTGATTTTAAGCGACCATTGTTACTGCAGATAAAGTTTGAGGTTCCCATTGTACAGTTACAGTCGAGGAGCAGTGGTAGCCACAGCTGTCATTTAGAGATGATGACCTTTCTTACTTGGCCTAATCATGAACAAACTGCAACAAGTTGGAAAAGTATTGGTGTCAGAATTGTTAGCAAACTGCTCCTCTTTTTAAAGAGTGTTTACAATAAGTCATTTAATTTGTCGATTTTCAGAATCTGTCACGGGCCATCATCAGTATCGCTGTTGATATGATACATTCCAAAGACCTTAAGGACTTCTTCATAGATGTTGTCGAAAAAGTGAGTTTTATCGCCTTAATTTTCCATGCATGAAAATGTTTCTGGATACTCTGTGACCCTGCAGAAAATTTCGCTTACATCGTGCATTTGGTGATGAATATTAACAACTTTCAAGCGTTCTTGTTTTGTTGATAAACGTTCTGTAGAATGCAGTTTCGAGTGCCGGCTTTTTTCATATCCACTATCACATGAAGCCTGTTTAGTATTAGTTAAGAAAATACCCATTGGATTAATTAATTTAATAGAAACAGCCAATAGGAGAAGTGGGGGTTTTGAGGGTTCTCTGCTCGCAGACGATGACAGACAAGATTATTGTGCATGTATTCAATAAGAATTGGAATTTGTCAGGACTGCATCTACCGTCTATACTGTAGAGTAGTTTGATACTGCGATGGCTCAAATGTAGTACGATGCATTTCATAATTGTGAAAATAGTATACTGTAAATTGCTGTGTTGTCCCATTATGTGCTGTACCTGTGCATGAATTTAAATTTCAAACTTATAGAACTAAAAATTTGATTAGTGATTGGTGTCTGATATTATACCAATAATTCAATTACCCTTTGTGGGGCTGAATAAATGTGATCTTGATCTTACCTTATCTAATGGTTTGATATAAGATTCAGGTAATGCAGGATCCATAATTGCTTAATCCACATGTAACATTTCTATCTTCAGATTACTGAACCTTGCAAACAAGCCCACTGGTCGTCAGAACAAATGTCCCAATTCTTGAAGTTGTATACGTCCTGTAGTGCGAGAGTTGAAGGATTTCAAAGGTAAGTTGAGCAAAACAATTATGTGAATGTAACATTAAACCCCTACCCACACATACGATGAACCCAGTATTAAACAGACAGGCAGTTCATGCAGTTGTAGGTCCTTATGTTCACATACAAGATTTAGTTAATGAGCTTTTCATTCACAAAATCTGCTGTATTGTATAGTGTGATGGTTCCGTTTCGTTAGCTATCATACAATGGTATGCCTATACCATATGTAAAATATACTCAAAACACACATTTTTCCATTATTCCTTTGTACTTTACTTTAACTCCGTGGTTTCTATGCTGTTGAAATGTCACTTGAGGTCAACAGTTCTCTATAAAAAAAATAAAAAAATTTGCAAAATATAAGTCAGCTTGTAGCTGGTTTGTTCTTTCATGTTTACTTAAGAAAGTGTGATTTTGCTTTGAAGGAGATGTTAAAGAAATGTCATTTCTTGTACTTTCAATTCATAAGGTATGCAATCTGTACTGTTTCCAGAAGGAACATTTATCTCACAATGTCATATCTGCTCTGTGTGCCAAAGTTTTCTCACACCTATTTGCAATTGTATTTGACGTTCCCACGAAAAAATTCTGATTCGTTTTTGTTTTACAGAAATCCCAAGTACCACAGTATACTAGCAAGGTTCATGTCCACATTGACCGAATGTGTGCAGCGGATGTACCATGCATGAAAACAGCTATTCGCGAAGAGGTACGCCTTGCTGGAGGCTGAAAGTGGTGAAGAGTGTCGAAGCTATCCGAAGGATGCCTATTCGTTACACTTTAACATCACAGAAGGGCCTACTTTTGCAAGTGTGTCATCCTTATGTTGCTTTGATGTTGCATGACAGGTAATGTCAAACCCTTGCAGGTGCCAAGTCTCTGCTGACCAGTCACAGAACTTATCTCAAGGCTGCAAAGCTGAACACAGTTCTGTTCTTTTGGATCTTCTATTGGACATCACAGTGACAAGAAAATCAAGAGAGTTCCGGAAACAATTATGAATTTAACTTCAATGAGCTGGCGTGTTCATGTCTGTTTAACTCTGTTACTAATGTTGGTTTGCCAACAACTGCACTGACAGAAAACCAACACACTGCCCCCTTTTTGTTTTATTACACAAGAGTCAACTCTGGAGGGGATGAAAAGGTCATGTATTGATCTAATATTTGAGTTAAGAAATGATACTTTACTCAAAACTTGTAATTCACTCTTGCAGCTAAGGTGAGGCCAGTATGAGCAGTATTGGTAGTATACATAAACAGGTTCCTGTCTGTGCCAGTTTGTTTCTTGGATATAACTGCCCCTTCGTTCAGCTTTGGAAGGTGATGCAATTCCCATCAAGTTTGTGAGGCATTTTCCTACTATTATATAAAGTGATGAGAAGAATGAACAAAATTTGAGTGCACAAAGGTTGTGATAAACTTGCTCGTTTGCATGTGAAGACGACATGGCAAACGTCAGTGTAGACTAGTTAGATTAGTGGAAAGAGTTGTTGTTTCATCATCAACAACCAGTAATCACTCTCCATAAAAATGCTGCTAGAATTACTGTGGGTTCATTGATATATGCAAGTTACTGCAATGTATAACATTGTAAGGTGTTCTTTGGTATCCAAGAAGAAAATCAAAGGTGCTAGTGTTTTTAAGTGCTGCATTCTCCATATGTTTGAACCCTTAGAAGTACAAGCCTAGAAATTATTTATTTATGACTGTCTCCTTTTGATAGTTGAATATTATCAATTGTCGGAAAAATCTAATAGGAGGATGGCTTGATTGGTTGGAATCTTATTCGTAATAATACTCAGTTATTATATGAAAGTTAAATATTGCCAAAACGTTAGTTACGCAACTCAAAAGCTGCTTTGAAGTGACCGTGTGTTCACACACTACCGTTCCATATTATATACATGACTATACTATGTAGCAGGGCATTAGCATAAGAGACAATGTAACAAGTTGAGCAGAAACTAAAAAATACATGTGCAATCATTATGCAGGTTTGTTTTATAATTTATTTCCGTTTCTCTACGCTTCTTTTAAGCATTATAAAAATTGCTTTTATAATAGTGAATACAAAACAAACAAAAAATGAAAGTGGTAGCAGTTTCTGTTGGGATGTAATCACTGTAAATGTAACTATAACACCAAACTGTCTTACGATGTTATTCTAAATTTATCAATCATAAAATGCATATTACCTGCAATACTGTGTCTTCTTAAATGTACTCAAAATTTATTAAAACTCAGACAATTTTTTAATTTTATTTTAAGACCAGTTACTATTCCCACTTTTTTTTCTCCAGAATTCACACACACATATATTGGTAGTGATTAATCGTTTAGGTCAAACATGTTCACAAATATGTTAACACAAATCATGAGGCTGTGGTCCCCCAAATTATTTGTCTGGCCTACCACAAAACATGGTCAGAAATTATAGGTTCTGCCTTCCTCACTAGAAAAAAAGTACTGGGCTCCCCCAAAACATGAAGAATAGCTATGCTCATGGGTTTCCCACCAGTATTTAAACATGGTTCATGATTAGCAGCCCATGTCATCATGTATCTGCTCTAGTCATGGACATATCCTCCATTTTGATGTCAGGCCAGTGGCCACCCCATTAACATGTGTGGAAATTTTGAATAAATGAACAAAGAGAGAAAGGATTGCTCAGGTTCATGCAATCACCTTCTTCAGGTTTAGCACACTTTTGGTGAATCCTACTTTTACCCACAAGATAACAGAATTCCAGTATTTAGCATATTGTTATGATGAGAACTGAAATAGAGAGAGAAGCATTACTTACACTCAAAGTTTCATTTTGTATTGGACTACAATTTATATCTAGACTAAAATTCTGCTTAAAGTCATCCTTATCATGTTTTTCATTTTCATCTCGTTTCTCGTTTTTGTTCCTGGTATGGTCAGCTTCATTCCAGTCAAAAAACTTTGCGAATTCACTGTAACACTCGGTTATCAGGTTATGCAGTCATGTCCTCAAAGTGTCTTCGTTTTGTTGTCCTCTACAGTCCTTAAAAGTGTCTTCATTTTATCCTCTGATATGAGCATTTGGTAACGAGGACCGCAGAGGGAAAGCTTATGTCCTCACCTTGTCCTATATTTCCGTCTATTGTCCTCACAGTGTCTTTATTTTACCCTCTACTAAAATGGGTTTGGCAACAAGGACAGCCAGAAGGAATCTTATATCCTGAAAGCGTCTTTATTTTCACCCTCTATTATAATGGTTTGGTAACAAGGACAGCAGAAGGAATGAGTCCTGAAATAAAAGGCAGAAAGATGAAAATTCAACACAGTGAGTAACACAGACTTGGACAAAAAAAATTGAACAAAGAGACCAGGTAACAAGTGATCTGATAGCCATCAAATTGTGAGCATAATGTACAAACAATATTTAAATTTCATACCAAAATAAACCTATATATAGAGACATAAATATTTGTATGTATCAATGATGTATATTTGCCTTGGCAATGATCAACTTCTTTTTTGCCATTTAATAATATGTGTTAACAGAAGACAAAATTACTACTTTAATCTAAATCCAAAAAGACAACAACAACAAAATTTCAGCTTTACCAAGTTCCTTCAGTGGAGTTTCCATGTCTTCTGAAGTAAACACTTTCCTTGGAAATGTTGTCATAAAAGTAAACGGACCCATACCATCGCTTCGATTCATCTCTACGTATAGCCTGATTGCAGATAACTGTTCGTCAGCTGAGAAGGTCTGTTTTAGCGTTGTTCCGTCAGTTAGTCTTATCTGCCACAAGAATATGAGACGTGCAAATACTTGAGGTGATAGATCATAAACATTAAAATGAATGACTACACATTTTTTCAAACAGTATAAAGAACTTCTTGCAGGTGTACTATAACCAGATCTCTTTAAACATCTGCTTGGTAGAATAGCATATCATGCACTACTGCTTTTTATATGCAGCACAATGGCTCTCATCCACTTTTTAAGGACTTTAAAGAACAAATCAATTCAGAAGAATATGTGTTTCAATACGGCTCGATGGGAAGAGAAGCCAGGGAGACAGCCTCCCCACTACCTCTCTTCCACTTCCCATACTCCTCTCCCATTTTGTGAAAAATCTGCAAAGTGCCCAGTTTGTTCAAACAATAGTTAAAAAGTGCCCTTTTGTTGGAAAAGCATTCAAATACTTGTTCTTGTGGTATGAAATGTATTAAGGATCCATTTGCTGGAAAAGTTATATTGTTTGACTCCTCAAATCAAAATCACAATGTTTGACTGGCTGGTGTTGTAGATTTTGAGTGGGGAATCGTTTAAAACAAATACCTCAGGAAGTTAGTTTGCTTATTGTAGATACTATAACAACCAAAGACCGACCAATCATATGTCAATTGTTTCAATGAATATCCACATAACCTATTAGGCATTGATTAAACTTACATTTGTCAATGGCTCTAAACTATTGGAACAACCTTTGCTGTTCCAGCATTACGTATTACCACAACGGTAACCAGTTTCATAAAATAAATTACAAAATAAGACACATAAAATTGTCTTCAGAAAGTGAAAGCTACTATCTGCTACTAGAGAATATGTTATGACATTGCCATGTATTCAGAGTTTAAGCAGAACAAAATTATGGATATTAAGAAGAGCTTTCAGATTTTAAGCGACAAGGAATGGCTCGCAAACATTTGCTCTTCTATCAAGGGGTGCAGTGGAGGCTAAGTGGGTTTCTATAGATAGCACCCTCCAGCTATGACTTTGCCTTTTCTTTACCTGTATTCTTGCTTCGGGGTATTCCTTCTTTGCAGCAGGGGATGCTGGTTCCTTTCGCTGTTGAGACACTGCGGCGTCCGTTGCTACAGAAGAATCACCAGTTCCGGCAGTCTTTCCAAATCTGGCCGCCCTGTCTGCTTTGTCTTGAGCGATTTGATCTTTGACCTTTTTCCTGAAATCAAAACCAAGTTAATCTGCACTTGTGACATACGTACCACCATGGTGAATCAATGTTATTGTATAAATCAACCCATAACAGTTTGTTTCCTGTGACCCTTAGGAACAGCAGCAAGGACATACCACAGGAGTGGAAGCCATAAAACTTCACTTTCATCATTTTAAAATTCAAAACATGGGACATTATATTGCACAATGAACTTTGCTTACATTTTGATCATTAACCACAAAAAAAGAAGACTATTTTTGCATGTTAAATGTTACATTCCGAGTCCTATGCAAGCACCATAGTTACCTAAATAGTCTACACATCCAATCTCTCTCTTTCTTAAAAAATGTTTTACATTTTTTCACAGAGAAATCGTTAACAGCAAAATGCAAATTTACCTCGCTAATTTATCCTCCAACTTCTCTCGCCTCTTTTGCTCAGCTATCTTCATCAGTTCGTCCGTCTCCATCCTAAACAAAGTTCAGAGAAGATTGAGGTTGATACAAGTTGGTGACACAATTAGAAAAGAACACCTGGCAAGAATATGCAGCATTCAATTACATTTTCTTCACTGTATCGTAACAATACCCAAAATTGTCACTTTGTTACATTAGTGTCATTATAGGTGCTTCACCTCTAGAGAATTGGGTAGTGTGTTCCATAGATCTTTACATGTTAATTATATGCAGGCATGTAGCAGATGTCTGTGAGCCAAGCCTTATTTGAATAAATATATCAAAGATGCCAACTAACAGTGTAGTTTCCAGATTTTTGTTATCATCACAAATGCAAAGTGAATTACCAGCTGATTTGCACCAATGTGGACAAGATGGAATTCAAATCGTCTATACCAGAGACTGTGCAGTTGACTCGGGGATGAATGAGCGAAGCAACTTGTGTGACATTACGCTTACATTGAATGAAGTAACTCATGCATCTCTCTGGCATTATTATGTATTATTATGTATTATTATGTATGTATGTATTAAGACATGGGGAACAACTTTCTAAATATGAAATAAATATTTGCCAGAATACCCCGTTTGGGTTGATATATGACGCAGTGCACATTTGGTATTAAACATTATCCATGTATTGTTATATATATATATGTAGATAAAATGTTTGGTAAGATCAACCATGTACTATCACATACTTAGTACTATGGTGTGTCAGGAGAGGAGGGGAAGGGAATTGTGATTGTGGACTAGGGGCTGGGGGAAACTGACTTGAGCCTCAAAGACTATACTACTGTGAAAATACCAATAAGCTTACATGCTTCCAGGGTATTAAAAAACCAGGGTTATAGTACCAATCATATTTTAATAACTTTACTCAAGCACATAGTAATTGAGTATCTATCTTAAGACACATATACCCATGCCAATGTATATTAAACATTAAGAAGGTGCCTAACAGTCTACAGAATTGTATGTATTTTTTCTTTTTAAATCCTCCTGCAAGCAGGAACTCGCAAAGAAGCCTCATTTGCTTATAAAACCTGCAAGCTGACCGAATTCAGTCTCTTAGATTCATATTTAACGTCCATGATTATGAATTGTCAACTCTGTAACTGGACGACATGCATTAATCTTGGAGTGACTCGAACACAGGACCTTATGATTGAAAGGCACCGGTGTTAACCACTGAGCTAACACTCCTGCGTTAACACTCCTGAATTAAAGAGGCAAACCTCTTAAATGTATTAGATAAACCTCATAGTGAAATACCCTATATACATATTGCATCACAAACACACAACGTTCCTCTTTTATGTCTGTAGTGAGAGTTAACCATTAAGATGAACACAAAACAATCACTCACTGCTGCTTCATATTTGTCATTTGTTTGCCCTGTTTACGTCGTAGTTTCTCTTTCTCTATAGCTTCTTTCTTTTCCAGCGCTTTCTTCTCCTGTTGCCGCAGCTTGATCTTCTCTTGTAATCTACGGTCAGAATGGTCAAAATGGTCATGATAGGTGGACTGATGGGCATATGAAAGAGGTACTCTCATTCAGCTTTCAAAGGTCAAAAGAATTACGACCAAAATTTAGTATGCTCGAAAGTTCTAAAACTTTTCCAAAAGTACCTTGCCAGCAGGTTTTTGACTCTCCAAATAAATTCCCTGATACACGATGACTTATTTGTCTGAGACACACTTGTCTCACTGAGAGGGGAATGATCAGAGTGTGGCTGTGAAATTCAGTGTTGAAGTATTAACAAGTGCGGTCATTATTTGAGTTTCTAGCATATTTGGAAACTATAACGATGATGTTGAAATGCTCTTTTTATGGAAGAAAATATATCATTTAACAGATGCCTTTCCACTTTGAAAAAGAATTGATCAGGAAATCTAGGTAAAATTATCTGTCAGGTTCTCGATATCTACCCTGGTGTAATAAGAGCTTAATATCCTTTTACAATCACACTCACTCTCATCATGGGCTACGGTTAGCATTAGTAACAGTTAACGGCCGGGTTTGTACAATTTTCACCTATTTTGAATTAAAGAATGAGTGAGAACGAGAACTCGTCTGTGGGATTTTGGTCAGATTTGGAATACAGAAACAAAAGATAATACTTCTCGGATTGCTGATGACTTGGATTGCTGATCACAGAATGAAAGAACTCCGTGAGAAAAGTATAGTTCAAATAGATTTGATTTTAAAGCCCACCATCTCAAGGTATATATTAGCTTGGATGTTTTCATGAAGCAAACAATCTATAGATGTAATCTATTGCGATATTATCGAACAATTATGGCACAAATTAATCAATATAAAGTTGACCTCATTAATTCATAAAAACAATTATACCTATCCATTTGTTGCTTCCTCTCATCTTCAGTGAGTGGTTTGACCTCCTCTGTCGACTCTGAAAAATTTTGATGGCTCGTCCTTGCAGCATGCATCTACATTGAATGAAAAAACTTGAATAATTTGGTGCTTTACAACTTTTAGATCTACCAGCAGAAAAAAAATATTGTTACCAATTTCTATTAATATTCAATTAAGTTGTTTTCCCATATCATTTTCTTAACACACACTTAATTAGTGAACTTGTGGAAAAACTAAGTAGATCACCAATTGGGGAAATGGTAGGAATACTTCATACCGCTCGCACGGAACACAGGACCTACTCCTCACCAACCCACCCAACACCCATTCCCATTCCATCTACAGCTGGCAAGTATTAAATTCAAACTTTGAGAGGAGAAATGTAGTCAGGTTTTGATAGGGAGGAGCTGAGTTTTAAGGAGATGAAGAAACTATCATGAATATGACATCTGAAGATTCGTTTCTTGAGAAACCATTTCGACATCTGCTGACTCGAAATGAGCATTTGACCTTGCATCATTGAATGTTTTGCTAATGTTTTGGTTCTTTTAATGATTGTTTATCGGTCCATGCGATACATGACCAAGGGGCCAAAGTCATTTTCCGTGGCAAAAGCCACCTTTTTCAGTCACAAAATCAAAGTTCTCAAAATTTCACCCACCGCATCCATTTTCAATTAACTTTCACCCGACTTCTCACCCCCATTGTCACCCAACTTTCTCAGTCACACACTAAAATTTCACCAATTTTTAACATCACCCATACAATTGCTTACCTCAGCTTCTTCAGTGGACTTTATCAGTTTACCACAGCTGTAAATGTGAGCACAGACAAGGTTATCAGCCATAGAAGATCATAATATTTATGAAATTACAAGTTTATCATGGTAACTAGGCTTTGTTGGTTTTGTAACAGAAATACCATTATTAAGATGTTGGTAGCACAGGTAGCTGCTAATCTGCAACAGTTATCTTTAACTCTTTATGCATGTTAAGAATAGCTTATAAATTATAAGCCAGATCGAACAGGTGCGAACGAAAGGTGCATTATTATTATCAACATCACTTGTTAAGAAATATGTGATGCAGTGTGATCGATTTGTTTCAATAGTTTCGATTTTTTTTCAATAGTGAACAATTTCTTGATAAGTTGTACAGGTGTGTGCTTGCATTCCATCATGGGTCATGCTAGTATTTTACTTTAGAATTATGTTTCACAATAGATTTGATAAAACAGTTGCAGGTACTTTTTTTCTTCACAAAAATTAGCTGAAAGTAGTAAGTCCAGTCACGCTGGGAGGAGGGGAGGGGGATTTTTTGGGCTTTCTGGAAGTTACGCAATGCTTTTGGGATTTTATCTTTATTCTGATAATGATCTGCATTCAAGCCATATTATGAATTGTATTCAGTTTAAAAATAAATAGAACTTTCAGTCTTATTCTTCCTACCAACAAGTGGATAAAATTTCACAAATTCTCCTTAATATGCAACTAGGTATGACTATGACATTGCAATAATTTGTGAAGAATTTCATTCCGGAGTACAAAGAGGTATCGTACATTAAGTAGAAAATCATTTCAAGCAAGCTACCTAAGGGTGGGGAAGGGGGTGGGGGTGGTTGGATGGGGGTGAAGGACAGTAAAGATGTCAAAGCCAGGATGTAAGACAATTTGTCTTCACTTTATATTAAAGTGGTTTACAGACTTACAACCAAACCTGATTATAGGATTATTCGATAACTTACTCATCACATTTCAGTGACTTGGCTTCACTCTGAGAAGGATCATTTGTACTCTGTTGTCCCTCTGAGCTGCTGTTACCACCACCATCTACTGTATGCAACGAAATCAAACAAAAGAGTAGCTGAATTAATCCTTTCTTTGATTTGCCACAGAAGTTTTTTTGATAGATAATAATATATTTGATAAGTTTTAGCCTTTCGATGCAAACTGTTGAGGCAATATCAATGTGCTTGAAACTTGAGAGTACTAAGAACTAATTTCAAGGCTTTGTCAGATTGGAAGCAATCTGGGAGCAGAGGTATCACTCTTTAGTAGAGAATTACAAAAAACATTCATGAATACAGAGCAGCTCTTTCTATTCAAATTGAAGTCTTTCTACCTTTCTTGTTATGAATTTGATAAAGTGTTCATTTTGTGGTCTCTCAAGTTTAAATAAATTGAAATTTAAACTTGACTGAACAAATTTGCCATTACCAGCAGAACTATCATCACTTAGTTTGTGCCCTTCAGGCTCTACAAACGGATCATCAATACTTGGATCATTTTCATGTGCACCGATCCTACGAGAGAAAGAAAGTTGAACATTTAAAGTCTAATTGAAATATAATTCTCTATAATTGTGGATATTAATGTCAAATATGTAAAAGTTACTGATGGAGTGAGCATAATTACTTGAATAATTCCCACAAGAGCAAAGTTCTACAAAACAGTTCTTTACATAGATTTCCAAGAGGCTTGCAAGTTTTATCAAACATGATCAACCCAGCACGCTAACAACTGAAACCAATACAAAACTTTCACTCTTTTTACAAACACCTCATGACAAAGCAGATAAATATTGTTTTGTATCCAACACAGGTTACATATCTCCATATAGTGTGTACAGTATCTTGTCGCTGAATATGAAAACACTTAGAGAATTAAAACTATCAGAATAAAAGAATTTTGATTCATCAGAAGTCATGTCTTTCCATTGGAATTTAAACATCAACTTAGTCAGTTATAATGTAAAGGAACTGTCTTCTTCAATTTGCAGATTGTATGTAATACATGACGTCAACATATATGTTGTTACAGTTAGAAAATTACTTAGCAGAGTAGTATCAATTTTAACAGAAGTACTGTACTTGCAAACTGCTACTGTAATGTTCTAACCTCACTCATTGCTCCAAGTTATTGTTTACAGTGGAATGTTATGGTAATTTAACCTGATAGACCTAATAGGAATTAATTATATTATTGATAGAGGTTTTGCTTACCAGTCAATGGCCTCCTGAATTCCTTTGTATTGTGTGGCTGTCAGTGCTCTTTTCCTACAACAAACAATAGAATAATGAATAACAGCAAATTTAAGGAGTT
Organism: Apostichopus leukothele; assembly: GCA_010014835.2. Classification (NCBI taxonomy): domain Eukaryota; kingdom Metazoa; phylum Echinodermata; class Holothuroidea; order Aspidochirotida; family Stichopodidae; genus Apostichopus; species Apostichopus leukothele. The sequence continues at coordinate 15,184 of JAAAKB020285383.1, forward strand.
CTCAAGTATGTCAGCCTCAAAAACCATTATAATCACCTATTTCAGAGATAAACTGACCATAAACTTATACACAATACATTACATATATGTATATTAGTGTCCATGGCCTAGTTGGTTAGGGTGTCTGCATATAAAGCGGGAGGCCAGAGTTTGAATCCCGGTGGAGGCTGGAAGTTTTTACACTGTTCTGGATTTCCAAGTCATTGCTAATTCAAATATAATGAATAACCATAACACCTTGAATAGCTTAAGGTTTTCAAGAGCACCTTCTGGAACACTTTTCTCTCCTGATTATTAAGACTAGAGCTTTCAATAAGACAATTCGATATCTGGCAGTAAAATGCCTTCTAAGTTTTAAGCATTTATGACTGACCATTAATAAAATAGAAAAAAGCATGTCCTGGAGCAATAATGATAACCTTGAATACATCTTTTTTTCTCTGTTGATGTATTACAAAAAATTACCTCACTTCGCCTTATTTACCCATAGTCATTTATGCACTGTCTAAACAATGGTCCCCTATGAAGCCTAATGTACAGTAGTACTAGTATTAATGGCCCTACAGTGCAATACAGCTGGTTATCCTTCACAATCATAGCCATATTACCTGCAAGATCAATATAGTTCTTAGATTTTTTGCCAAGCAGGCACAGCTATGGCCAGTATTTAGCCTCAAGAGTTGAAGACAATGATTTCTCCCCTGACTTTAAATATGTTAATTAGGCCATGCTGGCTATCTCTACTGAAAAATTAGTGTGGAATACATATTTCGCATAACCGGTACTGTAAAGTAGGCTTAGCCTACGTTCACGCTTTCAATATGCTTTCAAGATACTCACGCTCTGTTCTCAGAAAACCCCATCTCAAGAAGAATGTTAAGATTTGAAGACATTTTGGCACATTTCAAGTACAGGTCTTGCCAAAAGGTTACAGAACTGGATAAATTTTGAATGTATAAGACTTCTGGGGCGCTTCCTACTCTTTGTCATAACTTCTAACACTACCATACAGATGAATGATGCACACGCATGTATAAGACCACGAAGCATATCTAACTCTGCCCAAGATTCACTAAAATGAAAAGCCTTGGTAAATAAATTTGGAACTGTGGTTACGAAAAGGTCTTCATCTTAGCCATGAAAATGGTGTTCGCAGAGGCGTGAAGAGACTAGAGCTAGGTCGGGTACGGGGGATCATTTATCCCATAGTTTCTTGTTTTCCGGGTCCGCAATTGACCCGAGGTCCCGTTTATGTACTCTGTACTTTCTGTCCCCCTCCCAAACTCGTCAGGCGGTCTCCGGTCCGTAGGTTTGTCGGCGTTGATTTTGTATGACAGTAGTAGTACTTTTAGGGGTTCTGAATGGATTGCCGAAAAATTTCAACCTAGCTCGCGAAAGAAAAATCTGCCCTCAATCTTGAACTTGGTATGAACTTGGTATTGAATTGAACGCCCAACCTGCACTATACCCTCATCTTGCATTGCTCAATATAGTAGTGAGACTAGTATAGGACAATTAGAGTTCGCAGTATAGGAAATGTTTCGATGTCTGTTAGTCACATTCAAAAATGGACAAACATGTGCAATTTATAGTTTTCACATGTTTTCTGAAACTAAAGCAGAAAGAAATACAGTACACTTAGGCCTAGATATATGATAACTCCGCACCACACACTAGCTGTAGACAGTCAATTCACCGAGGCTCGTAGCCAGGCCAGGGTACACGAGGCCGCCCCCCCCCCCCCCGGCCCCCCCCCCGCCCCCCCCCCCCCCCCCCCCCCTGTTGTCCTTCTCGCGCGCACACAA
>JAAAKB020285493.1:0-16987 GCA_010014835.2 Apostichopus leukothele
CTGGTTGGGCGAAATGGTAAGGTTGGGCGAAATGGCAGTTGGGCGAAATGGTTGTTGGGCGAAGTGACCAGCTTCCGCAATATCACATAATAATTAAACAGAAATACCAGTGAATAATAGCAATATCAGTGAATAATAGCAATATCACATAATAATCAAATAGCAGTATCAGTGAATCCCTGTGCTAATACATGCATGTATAGTTAATAGAACTATAAAGGTCTGTGTGCCATGCAGACCATCACAGGGACATAAGTAACAACTGCAGACAGAGGTCTGTGGTACAGACAAAATATGAGCTCACCTGTTAAATATTAAATGAAGCATTCTTAATGTCTTCTATAAGAATCTTGCACCGTTGCATGCAACTATGATGTTCATGAGAGAGTGATACAGGTGATTGGTTGCCTCCAACAAAGAGATCCTACACTGAAAAAATATTCCGGCTAAACTTACTCAAAAACGTGAGTAATTCCGTCCCTTATAGTATGCACCATAGGAGTAATATAACTCAGCTATGACAGATATATTTACTCATTAAGAAGCTATTAATACTCGTTTAGCTGAGTATTTCAGTTCGTCCCTTATAGTATTCACCAAGTGATTTATTTACTCACTTGTGTTTAATATTACTCAACACGGTTTAAGAAAATTCATAATAACACAAAACTGAGTTTTTATACTTCTATTCAAACTGAAGAAGAAATGAAATGTTTTGAAGAAGCAACAAAGTTGGAACATACAGAAACAAATTAAAAGTTATATAATCAATAGTTTCCCAGCATGCTAAGGCCAGTGGCATTATTGGACAGTTTCAGTACCCCTTTGCATCACCCCCTTCCCACCAACAATCATCTGACCAGTGATGCATATTGCCACCTCCTCCCTATGAACAGATAAAAAATTTAAGAATTAAATTTATACATAGGATTGAAACGTGATTGTCACTCTACTGATTTAAATACAAAGAAATGTAGATATTGCAACTATATTTTTAATTGGTCCTGGTAGTTTCCAAAATTTACAAGTGATAGTCAGGTCCATTACAAGTACTTTGACCCATGAGATATGTCCTTCAAAATTTCAAAACAAAACACCACCATTCTTTAAATGTACCAGCTTGACATTCAAATGTCACAGTTCCACAGTTACTGCATATGTACTGGTAGTTTTTTGTTAGCTATCTTTAAACTTGCTATTACAAATAACTTATACTGAATGAACCATGCAACATATATTGAGTGAACCATTTATAAAGGAACAGAACAAGCAAAGGGAAACATCTGTGGGCAGATACTAATATGTTTAAACAAAAGAATAAGAGTAAATACATTAATTAACACAACTATACATGCTGCTCAAAGATGGTTTGGCTGAAAACATTTTGAGTTGACAACTGTCAAACTCAACACAGAATAGAGTGAGACTGATATATAACAACAGAGTATTCCTGTCATTTTCAGCATACCCCATCTAAACAGAAATCTCAATAGGAATCAAATTTCATGAATTTTCATGATACACATGCCAGTATGATTTTTAATTGCTTTTTGGCTTCCCAAATAAATAAATAAGCCTTAAGGATAAGAACACAACTTCATGAATGATGTCATAAACAGATTAAACATCTTTGTACAATAACTCCCATACTATGTTAAATTAAGGTTCAGTAGTGATATATGTACTACAAATACATCCACTAATCCACAACCAAGCAAAACTAACTGTGGCATTCCCAAGTAAAATGAACTGTGAACCTAAAGGGTAACAACATAATTAAGTTTCATGCATTATATTATATGCATATTAAAAGATTGTTATTCATATGATTCCATACTGATTTTACATCGAAACATTATTTTAGTCATTGCTATAAATGCATTTGGTTGCTTTTATGATATTTATTTCTTTTTCTCTTTGGGGAGGCTTCCCAAAGGAAAGAATCTTAATAGTGGGTATTCTCATGATAATATCATATACTAGTTTTGTGTTTCACTGTACACCACATACAACAGTTAACTGATTCATGTTCAAACATATGTCACATATATCTATATGAATTATGAAGGCTAATGCATCTACATAATGTTCAGTTTGCTGATAGGATTGCTAACTAAACTGGGTGGGCTCTATTATTAAGTTAAGAAATTATGTTTCAACATAAAATAAAGGCTCTAGAGACTGGGGTATGACTTACTGAAAATGAAGTTGATTTATAGTTAGCCATACAATATGTGAAATTAACTGATTCAGATGACATTATTTTTCTGAAAAAAATTACAAATCCCAGTCGTTTTTACAAGCAATTGATATCTAAAAGCCTTTCAATATGCTGACAAGATTGTTAACTGCTCTGGTTGGCTTCCCATTGGTTAGTTTGAGAAGTATCATTTCTGTGAAAATGAAAAAGTCTTTAGACTCTTGGGGGTATGACATATTGAAGATCCAATAAGTGGCCATCAAATTTCCCAACGCAGTTATGACATCAGTTGTATCACCGAATGCCTCATTTTCAGCATGTATGATGAACCTATCTGCATTACAAGGTGTCTGTCCTCTCCAAAATATGGTTGGGGATGTGATGTCAGTGTTCTAAAATAGAAAAAAATATAGCACACTGTTAGTGTACCATAACATTATACAAACTATACATATTTTTTGAACCCACACTAGCACCTACACACTGGACAGCTTTACCTATCTGGCAGCCTATAAAAACTGCTAGCTTCCTACCTACCTGGTACCTGCCCACATGAGAACACCAAAGAACTTAACTGTCACCTTCCTACCTACCTGACAACAAACCATCTTCTAGACACCTGTCCACCTGAGACCCACCTAGCAACTTGGTACCTAGACCCACCTAGCAACTCGGCACCTTTATAAATCTTTGGTACCCACATATCTACTTGGCATATGCTTTACTGAAACCCATATTCCTAACTGATCGACATTACATAATTACCATGTCTCTGCCCTCCTCATTACATAAGATGTCTTTAGATGATAGCAATTTTGACAAGATGAAAACTGCACATGTATTTTCAAGCTCTGAGAAAGAAAAGAATACGAAACATTGTGAAACCATTTATGTGACATGATAAAGTAAACAAACCAAAACAAAACTGTTTCCCAGTGACAAAAATGCAATTCTCAGTTAGCAGTGAGGCCACAATAATGTCACCCATGAAGAATCATACCTAACTTGAGACAGTCATACCTATAGGATGGAAGATTGTTGGTTTGGGCATTAATGGATTTTGCTTAAAGTTATGTGCATTTCAAACTTAGTATTATATGGGTATAACAGAAGCAGAGTGGGACGAGTCTTTTATCACATTGCTGAAACATGTTCTTACGTTCTTACTGGTGTTAAACATATGTGTTTCAAAATACTAAAGTTTACTTCAGTAAGCAGTGCTTGCCAAATTATGATGATGAAAATTGAATCCTTGCATACCTGTTATGTACCATCAGGTACTAATAATTGTCTTTAATTTTCATCAAGTTTGGATGCAATCCCTGGAAGAATATTCCTTTGAAAGGATGGACGGATGGGCAAATTTCTACACAAAATGCAGCTTTGAAACACTACAGTAATCAACAGGATTGATCTACTTGTAATGGGAAATCTTCATACAACATATGGGACATAATTCATACAAGTTTGCATTATTGAATTAGTACAATTAACATATTTGACTGCTAATGAGCTCTATTAACACTTGAACAGAGTTCACTATGGCAAGTACTAAGGAAGGAGATGTTTGAATTCATTATGAGAACATGCCCACAAGGAATGTTGATCCTTACTAGACCTTTCAAAGTCATCATGTGTGTTTTACAAAGTGCTATCTACTGTATACCAAGTTTAAAGTACCAGCAAGTTTTAGTTCTTGAGATATCATGTTTACAAGCCAAGGCGTCACACACGCCATCACCAACGCATAGGCCTACTGAAGATGCCTTCAACAAGGAATAAAAAAATAATAAATTTAAATTAGCCATCTGATAATGTCATTAAAGAAGGCAGCGGACCAAGGGGATAGCCCAGGTCTGCTCAGCCTACTCGATAACGCCATGATTGATCCTATTTATATTTTATACCAATTAATAGTATGGTAATACATATACTGCAACTCCGCACCGGAGAACTTCCTGTGCAAAATTTAAATTGTTTGATACGTAGCTCAGTAGGAATGACATAGACACTGATATTCGAGCGAAGCAAACGTTCCCACTCAAAAATGCAAACATAAATGGTATTATAAGCCATTTTTGTTGGAAAAGATGAAGTTCCTCAAGTTTCCATTTTTCCATTTACATTTTTGGCTTGCATTGTGAGTAATTTCAATGATTTTAGGATACATACTATGAACGTGGCACAGTCAAGACTAAACTTAATGCCTACTGTAGATTAAACATTTTGGTGACATTCATCATGCATCTTTACTGTACACAGTTTGGCCTCACTTCACTTTAGTCAAACTATTCTACTGTACTAACTAGTCTACTAAGGGCAGTATAACATAATATAATCCACATGAAACTTAACGACTATCATTAACCACATTTATTGGCGGAGTTACCGTAGTCCTAGGCTATATCAACATTATACAGCCTATGCAGTCTCCCTCAGTATTATTTTCATATACGCCTAGCCTATATGCCTACCTATACCGTATACGTTTCGCCTAACGTACTGTATACACATGCTGCTTATGCCCATAGCCTATACCTGACGCTCGCTCAGTGGGAATCATAGATTCACAACTTTTCCTCATTTCCGTAATTTTAAAAGGACGATGAACTTCTTTCAAGTGAATACTTCAAGTAAAATGACTATAGTTTCTTAAAATGAACTTACAGTTACGAAATTGTAAGTAATTATACCTTTTTTTGAAGTACAATCTTTGACTTACGGTATTTTGGTGTTCCTGGTTCAGTCGTTGTATCCACTGCATGCCCGGCAATTCAAACGCATGCCGACGAGGTTTGTGTACAACTACTCAGTTAATGGTATTTTTACTCAAATGAATACTAACGTTAAACACGACTTGTCTTAAAATAAATTCCATATGAGTATTTCGGCTTTGTTACAGATGTTGTCTTTACTCAGATTGAGTAAATAAAAAATTTTGTGAGTATATTTACTAATTTGGAGAATAGATTTACTACAGTCGATCGTACATCGGTTATATTACTCAAAAGCGTATTATAAAACGCATTTACCGAAACACGCACTTAGCAACACTCACAAATAAGTGTGAAGTGAGTAGCTTTATGATATGAAGTGAGTGTTTCGGTCATTTACTCGTCATACTGCATATTTAAACTCACTACAATGTCCAAATTTTTTCAGTGTAGGAAGGGTCTTCTTCCTCCCCCATTAATCAATCTTGGGACAAGCCACATATACACACACCCAAATGCCACCAGAGGCAGAATTTCCTCAAGAAGGTACCAGTGAGTCGCCACAGATATGTAAGGGATTACAAAGGGAAACAAAGCATTCTCTCACTACATTGGCATAGTTGAGATTGTAACTTTAATGCACGGGCAAGGGCAATGCCCACAGTAAACTGTAGAGGATTTTACTCACCAACCGCACCAACAAACATTAATATTTTCTCATTGTTCTTCCTTCTAACAGGCTTGTGAGGATTACAGATTGAGCGACAAGGAGATATACCCTACATTCGCCAGGACCACGCCCACTGATAAACAAACGGTGTCAGCAGTTTTCCACATTCTTAAACACTTTGAATGGGAGATAGTGTCTATCATATCTGCGGATGAGGCACAGCGAAAGACGGTTGTGTCCGGCCTGGAGCAAACTCTGCGTGAGGCTAACATTACAATTCAGAGCACTACCTTCTATAAACATCCGTGTTTTGCTGTCTTCTATGGAGGAGACGACGCCTCCTGCAAATTTGGTGACATTCTCGATAAAACAGCACCAATTACCAGAAGCAAGTATATGTATTTATTGTTACTATTAAGACCATTAACCATATTGCTACATATGACAGTCATATCATACTTATACATCTTTAACTTATGCTGTTACTAAATGACGGTATTTGCCTGTGGTCCTATATCACGTGCAATTAACCACATTGTTGCATAAGATGGTGTTTTTTACCTGACATTGAGGAAATTTAAAATTGCTTTGTGCTTCTCACCCTTACGTTGTAAATAACATAATGCTACATTTTGGATCACACTAAAGGTTTGTGTTTTGGAGTACTGATTACCTCCAATGTTTGGTTGATGTAAAGTACATGATTTATTTAGATCACCGATTGTAATCGGTAATTATTGTTATTATTAGTATTATTATTATTATTTTCTTATTAGCTAAACTAAATTCGAACGAACAATTATTTAACATGGGACTGTTCGATACAGTAGATATGCAATAGTATTTGCAAGGTCTTCATCTAACATAATATAAACATACCATTCATAGATAGATAGATATATAGATAGGTAGATAGATGGATGGATGGATAGCTTTTGGTTACTTTGAAAAATAAGAAGGAAAATCGCTAACCCTGTTACTGCCTATAAAGCAAGTATGTTCATATCATGACAATGTTGTTTATTCACATTCATATATACACAAGTTTATCAGTGTTTGCAAACTATACGAAGTTAAATACTGGTGTATCATGAAATGTCAATTCTTCGATGATTCTTTTTCAGTCTACATATTCCTCGGCGAGCTTTTTGAAATTTATGATTTCTTGAATGAGTTTTGGTCCAAAGGTTTACTTGAAAACGGGGAGTACATAATTTTGTACGTCAACGTTGAAGAATACAGCGATCTAAGGGTACAACAGCTTTATGGAGGTAATCGTTCGGGAACTTTCTCCTTTTTAATTTCTTTTAATTTGTTACAAATGTCTCTGAGAGTATTGGTCAAACATGAGTTCCAACGGCGTTTGTCAACGTAACAATGCATTCTGAATTCTGAGTAAATTACATGTGCTTTAAGAACACTGTTATATTTACACTTACCTGCCATGTACCTTAGGCCTAAGTGACAACAAGTTCACGCTTTGACTGTATTGCATGCGAAGTGCTGCCACCTATATTTTCCTCCTAATTTTGTTCATTATTTATTTAGATCCATACGAAAGGAAGCCTTCATTAGCAAGTGCTCATGGCTACAGATCAGTACTGCAAATCTATCCGTCACCGGTGTCAGGGGATGCTTGGATAGCATTCCGTAAGAAAGTGTTGAAGTATCTCCAGTTGGAACCATTTAATTCGATGGTACCAGACAATGTAGGCACCTCTAACATTGTTGTAAGTCTTATCGAAAGTTCGAACCTATACAATAAGAAACACAACAAAATTGAACTAGCTGGGTGTTTGTACGTGATATACGCGGCGAATTGATATGGACCACGTCAGAGTCAAATTTAATGTGCATGTCAGTTCCTGTTTCTCAGGTCATTTCGAGATGCTGGTGAAATCAAAGACATATACGGTTACATTTGGAAAACTTTAGATTGCAGCGCATGTTCAGTAAATAGGATTGCTTTCAGTTTTTTTCTTTCAAATTCAGGTGTCTCCAGTTCTGGCTGGTACTCGAGTTTAATGAAGAACCTATACTTTCGCGCAGTTTATAGGTAGCCATATCCCATATGCGATTATTTAGAGATTGAGCTCTGTATGTACTGGAAGTGTATCCAATAGTATGAGTATATAAACGACCGGTATACTGCATTTGTGGCTGTTTAATATTTTCCGCTGTAATTTCTGCAGCGTCGATACCCGCAACGATTTTCAGCCTTTCATAAGAAAAACTCAACTTCAGATATGAGAGCTATCCAAGAACATACATTATATACCTGAAAATCAAATATCAGAAGTTATGCATTTGGATATCTGAAATTCCTATTTAAATATCTGAAGTAATTCTTAGTTTCAGATTCAATTTGAGAAGTTCTGTGAATGAGGTTTTTTCCCCCCATATACATAGGGTCGAGTCAATTAACTCCCTATATATGTAAGATGTATAACCTATCATCAAGAAAGTACTCCTCGTCGGTATTTATACCTGCTCATTTCATATCATATACTTACCTTATGTTTTCAAGATCTTACTTGAGATTGTTGGTATCAAAATGACTTTGAGAAACAACAAGTTGTGCGAGGTCACTCTTACCCATTAAACAGATGAGGATAGTGAGCATACCTCTATACATGGAATGAAGAGATCACATTAGGCCAATTAAACATTCTTTCATGCAAACTTTGTTGATTGTTAACTTACAATGGTTCTTGTATAGAGTTGTGTGCCGCCTTTTTGTTACGTGGCTTTAAAAAACGGGCTCGTTCACTCTCATTGCATATCTATTTTGGATACAATATTAACGTTGTTCAGTCGCTTTATTTTATCTCCACAAAGGTTCCGGTTAAAACAACATTAACGTTGTTCATTAGCTCTATTTTATCTCCATACAGGTTCCGGCCAATGCTGCTTATTTGTATGATGCAGTTTACAATTTGTATATACCTGTGCTGAATGATATCATCAACAACAACAACAGCAATAAATCCATCTTTGAAAGGGCGATTGATGGAACTGAAATTATGCAGATGATCGTCAACAGAACATATGACAGTAAGGTTATCATAATGTCTTCCTGTCATTTCTGCTGTAATCCATGTAGGCCTACAATGCCTACTCTCTCCGGATTAGAATTTCGTGTCTATAGAGAACCACAATGTAATTTGTACCTTTGTGGGGTTTTGTGTATTTAATTTAAAGTATTATTTAAAGGTGGACACTTAGACGCGTGATTTGGTACTAGCATATTCAAAGATAAATGGGTTTGTATATCTCTCCCCTCTCGGAGACGGTTATTCTACGATATTATTTGTCATTCTAACTCACAGGTGTTGCTGGAAACATTGGTTACATCGATGAACAGGGTGATGCATTTGTAGATTTCGTTGTTGTTGGTGCATCTCTTAACAATTCCAACATGTATGGGTACAATATCCAGAAATTGGCATATTTGAGAATAAATGAAACCACGCGAAAAATGGTAAGTTCTTGATGTTTAACATGGCGTGATGCTTGACATCTTTGCTATAGCACATGGATTATATTTGTATTGCTTGTATAGAGTACATATCACTCAGATTACGAGACTGAGGCCTATTATAAAGTTTAACTTACAGTCTTTGATTTCTTTGATTACTCTTGAACTGACCTGACCTATCGAGTAGACCAAACATTTCACCACCTTTTCACTCTAATACATAAATGGGATTATTGGTTACACTTTTCTCTTTCCAGACCTATGTTTCAGTTCCTGGTGTAAGCATCCCGTGGGTAAGTGGAAAACCTCTCGACAGGCCAGAGTGTGGATTCTACTGGGAACTATGTCCAACTCAAAAGACGCACGGCATTATTCTTGCATCTATATTTGCCTTCCTTCTTCTCAGCGTGCTAGTAACGATTATTGTTAAATACAGGTAAGATCCCAACTCGAATTTGAATAGTCTATACGTTTGGTCCTTGAGAAATATGAAAGAATTACACTATGTCATCGGATTTAGCCAGGCTTGGAGTACCAGGCAGCACTAGGTTTACAGCACCAGCCACACTATACACAGTATACATTTTTGACAAGAGCTAGAGTGTACAGTTTGCTATCCCATTGATTGTAATGACAGATTCCTATATAAACCCCATTGAAAGTCCCAAAATTGTATTTCTGTTAACAAGTTTGTTAACACCAACGTAGTAACACAGGTGTAGTTGCCAGGAAATACTTATTTCTATAGTCATCAATATTTTTAATGAAATATTAACTTTATTAACTGTTTGCGTGTGTAATCGAATAGCTGAATAGCACAGCTGAAGGACAATGTTTATCAACCCCTACCTATACTAACACATTAATAGTGTTAAAGGTGCTATTATATCTATGGCTTTGCAAAGGGAAGGGTGCGTGTGAGGGAGGGATAGTTCCGAGTAGTGGATGGAAAGGGGTTCAGTGGTGGAAAATTGAGATAGGTTGCATAATTGATAACATGGACTCGGACTTGCATGAACTGGGACTGTCCTGGACTGAGACTTGTATCGGTCCCAGTCTGCTTTGGACTCGGATCTGACTCGGGCTGGTTGGACTCGAGCTTGACCCGGATTCACTGGACATTACAAGAGGCCTAGTTCTTGACTGTCTCTCTTTCTCGATTGCTGAATCAAAGAGCATGTAGATGGTATCTTTTCATAGCTCCGCAAATATTTTTTGATTGGTCGTTGTTTCCCTAAGGCTGATTAATCTGCATACAGTGCTTTTGTAAAATCTTACAAAAAAAGTATGTTCAGATAAAGGAACTACTTTCTGTCGATAAGGTCGGCCCTGCTACACTACCGTATTTGAACGATATATTGCAAACTCCTTGCTTTTGATATTCTCAGTTTCTCCTTCAACTTGTTGAGAATCTCATCTTCTTTATCCCTACTGTATATACCTCGCTGGCGCGCGACTCCCGCCACACTTCCATCTCTCCCCTACTACATTCTCGCCTTCGCTACTTGCTAGTTCCCTCTCTATGATAACGTTTTTGATAACCCCGGTCACTCTCCCAGATATGATCCCCCTCCTAGGGGCCGAAACAAGGTTAATCATATTGTACAGCGAGCGTACAATCCCACATAGATATAGTAACGAATATACGATTGCGTGTTAAACCGGTTTGAAACCTCATGTATCTCTTCCTAACAGTATTGCATGCTGCCGAAATGCGATCATGTTATTTCATATGCGGGAAGGGATATAGCCTACACTGCGCTCCACATGCCTGTATGCACTAGTATATCTGTTCTTAGAAAAACATTTAGGACTTTTCTTGCATCGCTATCCAGATGATGTTTATTCAAAACGAAAAATGTAAGGTCTAAAATGTCATATACAGTTTCTTTTTTAGTACATAAGTATGGTACATATATGGTTTATGGTTTTTATTATAGGCCTACATGAGGGCTTCGCTGATTAAGCAAGTCCTGTACGAGCAACATTAATACTACAACTATCATATCATTTAGGTAAGAAATGTATTCCTCTAGTCCAGATACCCCGAAATTTGGATTAAGCGAAAGAAGACTTATATACGACTTATAATATTGACTAATGAACATGCGTAAGATGTACAACGTGTTCTTAAAGAAGACGTACAATGCACGCTAATGTACGCTAATGTGCTATCTAGGATTTTACCGAAATAGAACGTCATGCATGTCATCAAAGGATCATAGTCAAACGTACCCTCTGAAACTGACCCTTAACTACTGTACGAGTTAGCACAATTTCTCTAACTAAAGATGACTGTTATCCAATGTTTCACGAAAAAAATTAGAGCATTGACCAGCGTGACAACGTTTAACGACTTAGTAGTGCTAATAGTGGTCGCATATTGTGGGATACAACCCATATAAATGAACTTTTGCTATCTTCTCACACTATGCACATATTCTCACAAATCGTTCTAGTCTGTGGCTGATTGTGACTTTACAGTTCGGCTTATATAGCCTCCGCCGTAATTTTACTTCATTATGAACAATACGTATAAATATCAGTCACGACGTTATCAAGAAAAACAAAGCGCTGTCATCCGTGTCAAGTCGTTCATAATGTAAGAGAGAGTGAAGGAGGAAAACTTTCTGTTGCTCGCGCACTGTGTAGTAATATAGTGAGTAAAGAAAAGTAATAAACTAACTGTACAATATTTCATAAATGGAAATATGTTTGAGTAGAGGAGTGTTTTGGATTCCTTACGAAGTACGAAAAGAACTCGCGTGGTTATTATGGCGTGTGTGAAAGTGACGCATGGTTTGTATACTCGATAAACTCAAGAAAAACGTCTGGTTTAAAATTTATGGCGTGTGTGAAACTGACGCGTGGTTTGTATACTCGATAACTCAAGAAATACGTCTGGTTTAAAATTCATACTTGTGTGAAAGTGACGCTTGGTTTGTATAATCGATGACTCAATACGTCTGGTTTAAATCCATACTTGGTGACTTTATGGCCTTCGTGGTTACGTGACACTTTTGTTCTTGACGGATTGTCAATATCAAGTTGAAATTCAGTAAGATAATCCTCTAAACCTCGCATCCGAAGAGGAGTTATTTGATTTTCTTTGGTTCAACCGTATATACAAAAAGGTATAAACGTTGCTATTGGTACGCCGATTCCTTCTTGGTATAGCAAGATACTTCCTGTTTAGGATGCTACAGCTCATCTGTGACAGCCCTCGATCAATCTATGGAAACAATTTGAACATGAACCCGTGCAAAGTTGGTTCAATCTGCGTACCAGCTCGGCTTTAATGCATCCCACTTGGTAAGTCCAAGAAACTGTCCATTTGTTATGACTCAAAGGTCGGCTGAGGTCGAGATCAGCAGATCATAGAATGAGAAAACCCAGTACACGCGATAGTGCTCACGGTAATGTTTGGTTGTGTTTCATAACTACTATGTTTATCCTGCAATCAGTAAGCAAAATAAAGTCACTTTTGGTAGTTTAAGAAGAGCATTTTTACTTCAATACATGTTCTGTTTATGACGAGAGTGACAATTTGAGATGATGATCTATCAAACACCTAACCCTGCTACGGCCCCATCCATTCGCAACCATCAGTGAAAACTAGAGTCCTACTTTTTATATGAGGGATTGATCCTTCATTCTGTTTTGAGAGATGACCCAGGGCAGCGATGATCGATAACCATATATGCGAGGCCCATTACTGCTTGCGATGCAATTTAAATGTTAACATACCCTGTTATAACGTGATGTATATTACATACAAAGTAACCAAATGAGAACCTTACAACAAAGAGATAATGACATTGGAAAGGACCTCAGGAAAGATGACAGACTTTTTTTGGTAGAGACTTTTCTGTTCGTATTATGAAGAACTACTTGTAATATTTACCTCAGTGTTAATAGTGGTTGTTGCAACAGTGTTTCTTTTGCTTTTCTCATTTTATAAAATGAAGCACAAGATATTTTCACATCATTTTAGCTGTTCTATTTTGTTACTGGGCGGTAACCTTATAATACCATCGTAGATCGTCCAGTCCTGTGACGTTTAAGACGGATGTGTTGGAGCAGGAGCAGTTGCATCTAAACCCTCTTAACCAAGCACCCGTCCCGTTAGACCCTCCCGGATACGGAAAACGACCAACATACGCCCTCGTCCTCCCCCAATGACTCCATGCTGGTCATAGAGATAATTGTATTGGGAAAGCGCAAAGCTTAGTTATAAGAGACCTTAATTTTATTCAACATTCCATAAAATAAGTATTCAGAGTATGATCAGTTCACTTAATTGTTTACTCCGCCAGCCCTCCAATTGGTCAAAATGTTGAAGGCGTAAAATATTATCAAACTCTGGTACTTATAATATCCGTCTACCTTGGTCTAATAGCTACACTAACATTCTTACCCATGCTTGTTTAACAACTTATATTTGTTTGACCAAGGAGGACCAAATTGTACAGTCTGACCAGAGAGCCAGCAGGCTTAGTGAGTCCTTGCCTTAAATGTTTAACTAGAAAGCCAGCATGCTTAGTGATTCCTTGCCTATTACCAGGAAGCCAGCAGCTTAGTGATTCCTTCCCTTATAAGTTTATACTGTATATGGAATCACCTGATTAATAGAGCAACTGTGGCAAATGTGTCCTGAAGTCAAGTACCAGAACATCATACTAGATAACTTGATCATAGTAAAGATATTACCCTTCTGAATGTGGATGACAGATAACAATCATTAGTGAGAGTGGAAAGCCCTCTCAGCCACTCAAAAGAGGAAATGTCAAATCTTATGACAGTTAGTGACACAGGAAAGCCATTCATCATATAAATAATTGAATTTGTAAGCTTACAAGTTTTCTAGACTTTGACTTCTGTTGAATTTAAATGACCTTCCATAAGCATCATATTTGGGAAAATATTTAGACAATAACTGTCACTAAATGTACTTGTTGCAACAACAAGCACTCATATGGAGCAACTGTAATAGGTTAAGGTCAGGGGTTTTTGTATCATATTAAATCCGGGAGGTCTTTAATATTGATAATTCAGAGCAGTTTAAGATATGGTGCAGTATTTCTGATTAAACTTAGATACAAATTACACCTTAAACAGCATCATAAACAATCATATCAATTAAGTATGGTGAGAGTTTGGATGTATACCAAGAAAGTGAGAGCAATGAAATATTACCCTGACATGGTGTAAACTTTCAGGAATTACTAATTAGTTTTCTTAAAATTACAAATCATTCTCAATTTCATATAACAGCAATATCAATTAAGGTCTGACCAACTATGTGCTGTGCTGTACACCATATCCTTGCACAAAACGTCATGCTGAAACCAAAAGGTTATTATTGACCACATCCCTTGCTAAGAAGAAGGGTTTCAGGGACTGAATTCTGCTTACCTTAAACATCCATTGACAGTGAAGGAAATAAGAAGCCTCAACTCGAAAACAAAATTATCCAGCTACAGTGCTTTTAAGGTTTTAACACTTCCCCCTTGCTGACCTCAAATGAGCTTTGACCTTCACAAAGAATTACTGGGCTCTTGTACCCATTATAGGAAAATCGCATGCCAATATGACATCTGATGCAACTGCCTATCTTATGATGTTATGTTTAAAATTTCCAGAGGTTAACCTCTGCTGAACCCAAATGACCTGTACCCTCCACCAATTGCAATAGGGTTCTTGTACTCATTATTGAGAAGCCATAGCCATAAATACCAGCTACTGCAGTTTTCTGTCTGGAAAATGCGTATTTACATAGTGTTCAAATTTTAAATAACTTTAAATGAAGTCTGACCTACATCAAATTGTGTACAATATATACAATACACAATGCTATCATACCATGCGTATATGAGCTCCGTTCATGTTCTGGTTCTGGAGATATAACACTTTTTGATATATTCACATTTTGCCCTCTGCTGACCCGAAATGACCTTCGACATCCACCCCAAAGAATAGGGTTCACTGAACAAATTACAGGAAATACACACGTCAAATATAAGAAAGTTCTGCAAAGCCGACCTTCCTTGAGATATAATGTTTACAAGATTTCAACACCTACATTCCCTCTGTTGACCTCAATGACATTTGATGTTCATGAAAAGCACAAAAGATCATCGACTCACCCATGGCAAGCTACACACCAAGTTTGAACTTCCTGCAACTTCTACTTCTTTGAGATATTGTGTGAACAATGTTTTCAGAATTTGACCCTTGCTAACCTCAAATGACCTTTGACCAATACCAACAACAATCCCAAGCCAGTTCTACCTAAAGGAAACCTACATACCAAATATGAAATGTACCCTACTTATCCTTCTGAAGTTAGAGTGTTTACGAGCAAGTGTCACATACACACACACTCACATACATGCCAACCCCATTGCATAGATTCTTTCTGCCTTCGACAAGGAATAAAAAACGCCCAAGAAACCCAATTATTCCTTTCGTATTATAAGCCACGAATGCTGATTTGGAGAATTTTCTACATGGGTGTGCAGGTTTTGTACCTTATACAACTACATCCGATTGTGGTACCGGTTATGTACCCCAAACTTCAATTGCACGGTATAAAGCAATGCATTTTATCCAATGCAGTCGCCATCGGTCGCTACATTGTGAAATTCCCACTCTGAGATGCAGTATCGCTGTGTAGTAACCATGGAGACGGAACCAAAACACGTTATCAGATCACGAGAGTATTCGTTTGCATTTTTTGACACATCTGACACGCAATTGTGATATGATCCTTTGCCGAGCTCGTGATTATGATCACGATTGCGTTCATATGGGTGTTTGGCCGGTGATCTGATGACGAGCACGTTATCCCATGTGAACACAGTGATAGTTTCACCAATCACGTTTTGTCGGACTTTCACACCTTTTAAAGAATTCCAACTGCGGCCTTGCTGCACTTTGAGTCAGTACGAGTTGAGAATTATATAATGAAAAGAGATGCAGGTTTTTCCCCCCAGATAGGAGCTCCAAAGTGAAGTCTTTACCGCCCTGATTTTTTAGTACGGTTCGTCTCGCATACGAACGCCCCAATGGAAAATCACCTATTTTGTTTTCTTAAAGACTCATTTAACTTCGTTAAAGGAATAACGAAGGCAGCGATCAAAGACAATATATATTATTCAGTAACCTTAAAAACTCTCTAATATTCGATATTTAAGTGAACCGCTTCCTGTTTAACTGAATACGTTCCTAAGGCCTCACCACAGTACATAGTAAGCCACCATTGATTATGTAATATGCTTGAAATTCCATGCGAATTTGATGTATATATGTTAAAGAAAGTTTATGAGAAGATTTAAGACATTAAACTGGATATTGAAGAAGATGAAAGGCTTATGTAGAAGTTTATTTGGATATTTACGACATTACAGTAATTAGTCCACTGAATAGCTTTATGAGGTTCATATCAATATTTAGGAAAGTTAATATGGGTAATATAAGAAGTTCAAAGGAATACTTAAGGATAGTTCATTTGGATACTTTCAAAAGTCAAAGTAAAATAAATAAAAATAGCAAATTAGGCACCTTATGATTCAAATAATTCATAGTTGATATATTACATTGATATGAAATGCTTATATTTTGCAGGAATTATAAATATGAGCAGGATCTAATGGGCTTGCTTTGGAAAATAGACTACGAAGAGTTGGATTTTCGTGTCAAAGGTGGATCACAAAACACTCTCGGTAGCCGGGTATGTTCTTCATTTATTTTTCTGTTTAGTACGTGTGAGATTCATTAAGATGAACAATATGTTTATCTTATCCATACTGAGTGGAGCAGATATTTATTATTCTGATGCATTGAGACGGACAATAGACCGTTTCAAACTTATGGATGGAGAGGGTGGGTGGGTGGATGGATGGAGAGGGTAGGTTGGTTGGTTC
>JAAAKB020285604.1:0-16984 GCA_010014835.2 Apostichopus leukothele
AATATCGAAATGGAAATTCTACGGTGCCAAATTTGACTTAAAATATGCACCAGATTGCATCTAAGGACGTTTCAAAATTAAAAATTTTCCAAAGGGGAGGGGGACACCCCCTCCCCTTAAACCCTCCCCCATTTCAGTCACCACTTCCAGATCCGTCGGCAAATCAAATTCTCCACACCCCCCCCAACAAAAAAAACTTCGCTACGCCCCTGTCTGCAACTATGACATAATGCATATTTGCGAGTTGATAATTGATTGGGTATAAAGAAAAAGTTGTGACAAATTCCAGATTCCATCTACCAATGTTTCGAGACGGTACATAGAAGATGAATGCAGTTTTATCCAGGGTGCTTAGAAAGTGGATCTTATATCATCTGTCAACACTAATCCTACCAAGACCCTGAACTTTCCAGGAAGCATAATTCTGGCTCATTGGTCAATACAATGGTGGTCATGTCATTTTGAGATTCTTTCATATGAAAGTTCAAGTACGTCGTCATTGAGCTGAAAATCTCATTCAACACTATCGAATTTATTCAGATCAAGTTGAAAGTGGATTGCAATCCTTGTTATTGAGTACTTAAGTACGCTTTTGTGCGATAAATTGCACCTTTTGATACGATTTATCCAAAATGCTGCACTTAGCATTGACTACCCAGGCTGAGCCTGTTCCACAGTAGTCCGGCCTCACTTAGTACTACTAGACTAGGCAGTAACGATTAGGATTAGGCTAGGCTTAGGCCATGGAGGTAAAACAGATGCTTAGGCTAAGTAGTAAGGTTACTAAGCGCCAAAGTTAACTTGGCCTAAGGTAGGCCTAGTAAAGGCTAAAGTTAGTGATAGGCCTAACTGTTGCTGTTATGGCCAATTAAGTCACTCAAACCTCCAGCCTTGATGCTGCTATTTACTGTTGAAGGCTATTGAGTAATTGTTGACCTAGCCTATGCCTTAGAATAAGTTAGATTAGAATAGAAATTAGAATTAGCCTAGTACTAGTAGCATGGGCACTTCGAAGTTCGGACACCTAAGATTTAAACACCCCAAAACTATAACTTCCTTTTAGAGACAAATATGTAAGTACTTGCTAGCACACAGCTGTAGCTTCGTAGTTTTTCGTGAAATTGGCTCTTGCTGTAGGTTATCAGGGTAAAATCGTGCATTTCTTAGGGGTGTCCGAACTTCGCAGTGTTCCGAACTTCGCAATACTGACTATACACTACTACTACTAGAACTAACTTAGATTGACTTGGATTACTCTAAACTCAGTTGACTGTACGTAGGCCTATGCAAAAACAAATTTGGTGGCATATTATAATATTACTGTACATGGCTTTGTAATAATGAATTATGATATTTATTTTCCATCGATTACTTAATACATCCAACTTGATGGAAGGCAGCCTACATATCTGGTTGCATAAATTGCACTTTTCATAGCAATTTCTATAATAACGTATAGGTTATATGTCTACTGTTAGCCATGTTGCACTTTCTACCATCGGGTTCACCCAATTGTTAATGTCTGTTATTGTAAGAAGAGTGCAATTGTACTGCCTGTTATGTTAAATTTAGTGAGATGGTTTGCTGGACATCATAAACAAGACAAACTGGCATAATGTATATGACAAATGATGTATAAATAGTCCCCATGTTGTACCATACAACTTAATACAAGCGATCCTCATTGTTTGTACAATGACACAAAAATCATAAACTTACAGTAGGTCTAGCTTACATAATGATTTTAACAATGGAAACACTGTTCATGATATCAGTGACAAAAAAGTACAGTTTATAATTCTTTTGTTATCTATTGTAAGCTTGTGCATGTGGAACACTGCTTAAAATGTCAATTTCTTACAGGGGAATTGGTTTTATTTTGTCAGATTTAGATCTGCAAAGTTGTATTATGTCCATGGTATTTGTGGCTATATCATTAAGCTCATACTGTAGACTATGTGTATTTACGGTGAACTTGTTCAACCTGTCATTGTCAAATAGCTTAGTTACAATTTAGATCTTTTGGTAATCCACCATTGAATCATTGACAGTTTAAATTCACATTTACATTTTCATCTGATGCCCATGTAGCTACCCATCTCAGAGTTTGTTAAAACTTACACCAGATTTTCCTGAACTTATTACACAAGCAGAACTCATTGCAAATCTTAGCTGCATTTATAATCTAATCAGTCAGGAAAATACAACCCTACAAAAGAATCAATGTGCAATGCCATTGTGCAAAACTGAAAATGCAGCCTACCTTCAAGTTACAAGGTGCTACAACATGTGCCTCAATGTTCAATAAAATGAAGGGTTACATGAATCCCATACCAGAATTAAATTGTTTATGGGTATATGTCTATAGCAAGTGTAAGTTAGAGAACTTTATGTAGTGCTACTACACCAGGACTGTTTTGAAAACTTGTCAAATTTGAAATTTCTGATTGGTGCTGAAAACTGCTGACCTATAAGAGGGAATATTGGTTGAGACCAATTGCTGCCAATCAGTGTAGCTGCATCATTGAGAATAAACCTATTTACAGTTTATTATACATCAGGAAAGAGTATTTCAAACTTGATGATTTCAGACCCATTTTCATCTTGATCAAAGAAAACAATTGAGGCAAGAAGGAAAAACAGGGCGACACACAAAACAGAGCAGAATGTGGTGATGCTTATTTTGTAAATGAACTTATAAACTTGCTGATGATTTTTGCCCAAAGAAACAACATCCCCAGTCCATTTTTTAAAAATAATTCAATGGTTACATCTAGCAAGTCTCCGTGAAATACAAGTTAACTTTATGATGTGTTGATACAGTAACTTAATATACTACAAATCAGTTTAGCAGGCCTACTTAATACTTGGAAGGCTTTTTGTAAATGTTGCTGATTATTGATTTTTTGTTTACTTCGATACTGTGTGCCAACACTGTAGAGAAAGAGATAAAGATACACTGAATTATGGATTCTTCATTGTAATTTTCAAACGGACTGCAGTTATTCAATCATGACATGTGGAATGCATCTTTTGTGTCTGAATGTGTACAATGATCCAGTTACGAAAGTACAGAATTTTGTAGAACTCTACGAGTTGTTTTCTGTAATATGTCAGTAGATCATTGAATTACCATAGGTCTTGGAATTTTGATAATGGGTGATTAATAGATTAATTATCTGAGTGATGAAGGGATCAGTTTATCTTTCATTGTTTACAGTACTTTATGTTGTATATATCCTGAAAGCAAATCTATTTTGAAGGGAACAATTGAAATTTTGTGTAATGTAGCAGTTTTGAAGGACTTCTCTAAATTTTGTCTCTTAAAAGTACTGTTTCCTGTGTAAAAAAGAAGAAGAGAAAAGCTGCATTTGAATAGCCATTTCCCATACTGCATGGCATTTTGCGATACATTGCTGGATAAAATATTCCATGTGTTGTCACCTGACTTGATCAGGAGCTTCATATTATTGTTGAAAAAAATCTAATTTCCGATATTCCCCCCCCCCTCCTCTCTCCTGTAATTTAAACCATGCATCCTGATAAGTCTGTTCAAAAAAAGGTAAGTCTGTTCAAATAAAACCACTGTTTTTTTTTTTAGATTAAACAGTGTGCAATGATCTGGATCATTTGTTTCCCATCACACTCTCTGTGCTGCATCATCATGTGCATTCTATTCTCTCTTACAGCTTCCCTGCGAGGACAAACTAAAGAACCGAAAGAAGCATGCCGTTAAATTAAAAGTTGACGAGGATGCAAGAAGGATTTCTTTGGGCCATCGACTGCTTGGGTAAGGCACACACCATCTCCACCAGTGAACAGTTCTGGCAGTTACGAAGCCATGACTTCCAGAGACGCCCGTTGGAGTTCAAACGTATCACAGCGGGCAAGCATTCTGCGTGGGGTTTGAGCAGCGACTTGTTCCTGTACGTCTACGTCTACGCTTCTGATGTGCCAATCAGATATCTGGAATTCACCTATGAAAATCAGGTATTATAAATACATGAATCTTTGTTGTCTGTCAAATATTCCATCTGTGCCTTCCCACATGCCCCTCCCACACCCTTTCCCTGACCTCTGGCAATATATGGACACACAATTCAAAGACAGTTTTACTGAGTTACCATCTCAACAGGTACTTATAAAGTCTGTTTAACATTTCAGTATATGACAGCTCTTATGCCTAAGCTGTTTTGCAAAAAAATCTATCGATATGTATTAAAATTGAACTGTTTACTAGTTTACTACCCTTTTCCTTTCAGAGATGGAGACCCATCCATGGATTTTCAGAGAAAGCACTTTTCTTCACAGATCCTCCCCCTTTCAGTGACGAAAAGGGAGCCCGTAAACTACCTCGACCCAGAGAGATCAAGTTGCCCAATGAACATTGGCAATGGGAGAGTGAGTGGAGGTTTGAGTCCAACTTCAAAGGAGAAACTGCTGGAGGGGTAAGAATTAACATGTCTTGGTATCTAGTTTTGAAAGTTTGTTCAAATATATCTTTAGTGTGCTTTGATGTGATGACTTCTAAGATGACAAAAGTATATTAGTAAATGCTGCCATTAATTTACTTCCTAAGTAAACACCGATTTTGTAAGATGTCTTAAAAGGTGGCACAAAGTTAAATCAATTGACGACAACTTTGTTTTGCTTGTTAGGTTTGGTTATTAAACATATTAGCATCATATATAAAATTCTGCAAATGAACAATCCACAGAGGTTGTAATTTTATAGTTTTCTTCGTCAGGGTTGGCAATATGCAGTAAAGTTTAATCATCATGACAGATATCATCCTGAGAAACACTGGAACTCTTGTATCAGGAGGAGGAAATGGATCAGATACCGAAGGTATACAGCAACAGAGGTCTGGGCAAAGGTATGCCACAACTATGTTCATAGTGATTGGTGAAATTTTGTCTTGTAGAGTTAAAGACATAAAAAAAAATAGTCTTTTTATATTTTTTGTGAAACAGCCTAACATGTTGTTCTGGTCACGATTGTGTGGGAGGAAAATGCAATCAAGTATTTGTACCATACCCATGTAATTGAGTAAACTTAATGAAAATAGTAGTTGAGAATCAGGTGCTCAAAAGAGTTCCTTTAGTTTCGATAAGACAGACAAAGATACAGAAACATTGGTTCGAATTTGTTTTCTTCTAATTGACCTTTCTGCATGTTCATACCTAGTTAAAGTGGAGCAAAATGGTTCTGAATTCGTCAAGCTTTCCTATTTTTCATTTCACAATGTGGTTAATACAATGTAGGAAAATTGTCTACATTAGGTGATGGATTGAACTAAATCTCAGAACTCAAAAATGAGAATCATGAACTACAGTTATCTTGATAATCTTCATTCAGCGAATCGGACTATGAAATACGATTGTCAGAACCGATCATGAAAACCGCTCTAATTGCAAATCAAAGAATGCTTTGGAAGAGTCGATGTACATTTGTTAGCTTGAGTCCAGATTGTTAAACAAATTTATGTTTTAAGTAAATTACACTACACGTCCTTTGTTGAACTTTTTTTCTTCCATGTTGACTCAATTGGAGGGCTTCATACTTTATTAGATTGAGGCGTAGACGAGGGGGGTTAACATGGAGGCGTGTACTCAAGTATTCAGCAGATTGAGGCGTAGAGGAGGGGGTTTACATGGAGGCGTGTACTCAAGTATCCAGCAGATTGAGGCGTAGAGGAGGGGGCTTACATGGAGGCGTGAATTCAAGTATCCAGCAGATTGAGGCGGAGAGGAGGGGGGGTTTTACTGGAGGCGTGTATTCAAGTATCCAGCAGATTGAGGCGGAGAGGAGGGGGTTTACATGGAGGCGTGTTTTCAAATATCCAGCAGATTGAGGCGGAGAGGAGGGGGGTTTACATGGAGGCGTGTACTCAGGTATCCAACAGATTGAGGCGGAGAGGAGGGGTTTTACATGGAGGCCTGTACTCAAGTATCCAGCAGATTGAGGCGGAGAGGAGGTGGGGTTTTACATGGAGGCGTGTATTCAAGTATCCAGCGGATCGAAGCGGAGAGGAGGGGGGTTTTACATGGAGGCGTGTATTCAATTATCCAACGTATCGAGGCGGAGAGGAGGTGGAGTTTTACTGGAGGCGCGTATTCAAGCTTCCAGTAGATTGAGGCGGAGAAAAGCGTAGGTGTGGTTTCACGGTCTTATAACAAATTGACTCACAGTGGCTACTTTAACTTATAATCAATGATAAAAAATTTCAATGAAATCTTTATAATTATACAAACCAAGTTGATAATAATATGTTATTAAATTTGCTACGCCCTGAGAAACTAACATTTGATAATTATTGATATTACTACTAATTTTATTGCTGCATAAAGCATGGTCAAAACAGGAGGTATGGTTACAATTATGTATTATGACAACTGCATGTAATATCGTTACAGCAAAGAGTTGGCTAAACAGATGTTGCTTGCTAACAACGTTGTGATTACAGATTATACGTTATGATGATAGTAGATGCATATATCATATCTAACATACACCATTGTTACAAGATATGATATTGTTATTACAACAACTGAATGCTCGTGTTATACTCGGACTTCGAGAACGATGACAACAGTGTCAAAGGAAAGTCAAATTTGTCTGCATCAGAACATCTAATCTGAATATCTGTACAATGATCGGATCAATTATTCACAGTAGAAAGGAACATTGTTTAAGCGTGGCTGCATTTTGATGAAGTCTCAAGATAAGGGTAAATCTTCCCCCATATAAATATGATCTTCGACCAGAATATTCATTTAAAGGTCTACGGACGCTTATAAAACAACATTGTCCTTATCATTCTAATCGGCATTAGAAATCATGAAAATAGCTGCAACTCCCATCAAAATCCATCAAAGATTGACCATTTTACAAGTCATTTTTTAATTCTACTTTTATTTATGAATAAACATTAGCTCATTATGCACATTGATGATATAAAGAGATTGACTGCCTAATTGTTCGTTATGTAATCCCTTTGTTTTTACAATTTAATATGTTACTGTCTTCTTTGAAAAGAAGAACATGACATTATGCAAATTATATATGTGGGCTTGTAATTAGGGGTTAACTTGGTTAGGCCTAAAATAAGAACTTTTAATGAGCGTATCACTCCACATCATAGTTTGCACATATTTAAAAACTTTCCCAGATTTATCAAAACTTCAAATTTGTATATGTTGAAAAAAAGGACCTTTTCGAAATATTCCAACAATTTTGAATGAGATTATAACACGCAAGAAATGTTTTGAACATGGGTCAAATTGATTAGGTGTCCAAAGTACTTTACAAGGAACTATGTTCAACCTCACCTCTCCTTCTTTAAAATAGCATATTTTCGAGCGATAAACGTAGTTTGTCCGGTCTTTGGCGCTTGATATCCAATATTTGAATACCGAGCAAGTAAATGACGTCTTCGTATGACAGGAGACATCTGTAAATAACAGATATGAATCGGTCTAAGATCGGAGGGAAAACATAACAAGAATAGGTTAAGGCACTCTGCAATCATTTTCCCCCCCGAAATGCTGTTTTGCATTGATACTGGATGTATCGCACATCTTAACGTGGTAAATACGTAAAAGTTCAATAAGATTCAAGATACATTACAACCGTGTATAACGTACGGGATTTACCTTTCAAATAACAGGAACATGTTGGACATTCTCTTGTTTGTCAGTTATCAATAAGAGAAATCAAGCATGTTTTATTAAGAAGACTAACTTATTTTGCTCTTACGGGTTTTAGTTTAACTCGAGTAGTTTCTGAAGAAATATTGTAGAATACTCGAGGGTCTTTTGCGAAAATATTCAGCAGTCATGTAGACAGCCAAACACTTCGAAAAACTAAAAGCAGCGACTTGAGATAATATCAGTGACACGTGTGTGACGTAAATACTGAGTAAAGTGGCGCCGTGCTGCTAGACGAAGATATTCTGTCGAGATTCATTTTTCACGAAATAAATTAAAATGCTGGGGAAAATGGAAGTTTTATTATTAATATCATAGGCCCATCTTCGTCATCATCATCATCATCATCAGCATTATTTTTTATCTTTATTGGTGTATGATATGCTTGATTCGGCATTTTCTTGTCGCTTTAGAAAGCTATAAACTAGGACGTCTTTAAAGAATTACGGACTCGATTATCAGACCTAAATTACGGAAGTATCCAGTTAATATGAAAATATGGCCTTGCCAAGTTTTATGTCTTGTTATTACTATATTCATCACATCACTATGTTCATCACATTTCTTGTGTGTGAGTTCGTGAGTTCGTGAGTGCGTGCGTTCGTGTGTGGGTGTGTGCGTGAACGTGTGTGTATTGTTTGTTACGCCTTCTTACTTGAGGGCCGGAAAGACATACAATAAATAACGCAGAGCAGTTCTTGAACGTGTATCTCTTTTTATCAACACGCACCGTATATCAATATAAGAACATATACATCATAATGGCTTCCATGTATCAAAGTATAAGCTGTGGCTGTATAGTATAGGGAGAAGGGAATGATGTAAACATATGCGCTTGCGCATATACCAGTCTGTTTAATGAATATTCATATTAAAATATAATAGTATCGATGAACTACTAGTGTTCAAGTTCAGTTTTGATTTAACGGATCAACAGTGACGAATAATAATAATAATATCCCTGCAAAATGATATCACTCCTCACTACCACTTTCAAGAGGACAGTCATTGCTTGTATTACATTCGGGATGGGAGAAAGCTGTATAGTGAACTGGGATGGGGAGGGGTAAGAAGGGGGGAGGTGAATTGGCGGAGGATGGGTGAAGATTTGAAATGAGATATCTAAACTTCTATGACATAGAAAAGGTAGAAAGTACTTCTAGCGAAGTTAGCGTTGATCATTAGCATGTAGTCATGCTATCAAAATGAAATGCAAAGGCAAGGCAATTTTCAAAACACAAAATAAAATGCTTAAACAGTTAATGGTAGTAGACGATGCGGTTAGTGTTGACATAACAGTCTTCATTTTCATGCATAGCACCCGGCTCGTGATGGCCTCTCATATACAAACATGCTCACTACATCGTCATATCACCTTAGGAACGGAATGTTTGTATTAACATATAGCTACGCCCTCGAGTACATTTCTCTTGAGTCT
Organism: Apostichopus leukothele; assembly: GCA_010014835.2. NCBI lineage: Eukaryota > Metazoa > Echinodermata > Holothuroidea > Aspidochirotida > Stichopodidae > Apostichopus > Apostichopus leukothele. The sequence goes on from JAAAKB020285604.1 coordinate 9,148, forward strand.
AAACAACACTAAAATATATACAATGTAGGATGCTGCAAGTTGATTGACGAACTGGGAATGATAAAATAAATTGTTTTAATAAAACCAGTAGTAGTATTGAAGAATGATAATTGAGGGGAGGTAATATGATATACTAGACCATATCGTGTTTATTGTACATTATGATAAGAGCACGAATTGATATAAATTTACCAAATAATCGAGCAACCAGCATAATTGGTCTTTCATTCAAAATAAATAGGGTGTGTGCTTAATAAGATAAACACCGAAAAGTACTTGATCCAGAAGCTAATGCAAAAGTTACATATATATTAGCACAAAGCTATGAACTACGCCTCATTTAGCTTCAGCGCCTTTATGCATGAAACTTCGAATCACCGCACAATGTGTCTTCAAGTACACAGAAATGTCGATTGTGATGAGCGGTACATAAAACTTATTAACATTCAATGTTGATGTGAAACAGACGTCCCTTATTGTCCATTTTAAGTCAAACAAATTATGGGTCACGGGAAATTATGATCAATTTTCGTCATAATTTGTTGGCTTAAAAAATCCCCAGATGAAAGGAATGCAAGATTTGTCAGAGGGTGAGGTTGGGTCTGAGGAAAGGATTATTGATGTCGAGTGGTGAATATTCATCGATCAATAGATGAGCATCGCCCATTCCTAGAAAACAAAATTGTCGATTTCAAATCGTTTGAAAAGTCGGAGGAAATTTTTTTCCTCCGACATGTCAAAGATACGAATGTGTGTGAAAGACGAAGAAACGAAGAAAATCTAACAGATACTGAATCTAGCTATATTAGTCTTTAATTAAAAACGCTAATTTTGGGGTTCTCTCTGCACCAGCTGGACTGCGGAGACTTCAGCTGTTTCGAATGAACAGAACACTCAGTATAATTTATTCAAACTGACCAAGCTGGTCACGTGACTTATAATCTACAAAAACACACCCATGCATGTAGTATACTCAATTCCATACTGGTACGTGTAATCATACTTTAGCCCATACCGGTACTTGTACTCATACTCTAGTCCATACTGGTCCTTGTATTCATACTCTAGTCCATACTGGTCCTTGTATTCATACTCTAGTCCATACTGGTACTTGTATTCATACTCTAGTCCATACTGGTACTCATACTTTAGTCCATACTACTTGTATTCATACTCTAGTCCATACTGGTACTTGTACTAATACTTTAGTCCATACTGGTACTTGTATGCATACTCAAGTCCATACTGGTACTTGTATTCATACTTTAGTCCATATTGGTATACTTGTAATCATACTCTCCGAAATAAATGTCAAATGTATGGACAAATCCTTTAATAACCTCTGCTAATTTCATTTATTGCTTAGTAAATTCTATCAATTTAAAAATAACACTATGTAGCTCAATTTAATCAGTAAGGTAGAATCGACATCAATTTGGCCATTGTCCATACAAGGTTGAGCATGTTAGTTTAGACACAGATTTCTATGGAGTTTGGTTGTGTTGCCCTCTACAAGATCTGGTCTGTGTGTTTCTACTTGGTACATCAGACTTTAGTTTTAGCTGTTGTTCGCACGAGTGGTAGACGATATACCGTCTCAGAAAGCTGACATTGTTAGACTGGCAACTTGCGGTATTTTGCATGTGTTCTATCACATATTAATATATTATTAAGATCACTTTTTAAATCCTCAATTTAATTAATTTACCATACTGACTGGTTAAGGTGGAAAGGAACAGGAAGACATAAACAAGAGAACGTCTGGATGTTCTACTTCGATAAGACAGTCCCTTTAATTAAGGGAAATCGTGTCACCAATGTAACGCTTAATCAAAATAATATTTGAAGCATCAACGTTTTGATTACCACAAAAATTTAAAGCTGAAGACATCCGTTCCGTTCATCTTCGGATGATAAACCAAACATGGTTGATGCGAAAAAAATTATATACCACAAGATTTATACGCCGACTTAGGGTACAAGAACCAGCCGCACGTATATTTACGTTCCATGACGTCATTAACTATATGAACCTCCAAATTACCACTAAACGTCTGTATTCCTTAGGCAGAGGAAATGGACAAACAAATCAACATGTGTCGTTTAAATTAACATCTGCACTCAAAGGCCAATCTCCGCGAAAGATTATTACGCAGGCATCTCGTATAAGATTGAGTCTGTTATTTCGGTTATTTCGGTTAACTGACCGTCTTGAGATTCTCCCCAGACTGTATTTAGAATCTAAACAAGTCTGTGCGCCAGTCTGCATCCAGTCTGCACTCCTGGTTTAGTCTGAAGGCAAGTCGATTGCTTAACAGTCTTTTCCTGAGTCATAATGTGATTTTTTTTCAAATTGGTCCATTCCCTTGACATACTGGTGAATATAGACAAAGGCTTCTTGGAAAATAAGAATACGACTGATTTGAAGATTGTAGGATACTATAGTGAATTTCCCGAGATACATGTAACACTAAGATATCTATCCTCGGGGGAGGGGGGGGGGGTGCCTATGCAATTAAAACTGGGCAAATTCCTTTTCCATAGCAATAACAAGTCAGTACAATTGTTTTTCTCTTTCTGATTTTATGACGCCAGCACTATAATTGCAAAAAAATTAAGATTGAAATTAATTTGTACTTTTGCTGGTTGTTTACGTACTTGTTAGTATTTTCAAAACATGTGTGTGGTGACTAGAATCAGAGAGCTGCCATTTCCAAATGTCTGCTCTCTGATAGGATGTAATCAGTTTGAGAGGAGAGATTGGGAGGTCGGGTATAAGGTACATTACATCAGCGATGACAAGGGGAAGGGTCCTCCCGAGGGACATACCTTTGATATTCACACTGAAAGAAGAGACACTACTCCACCAAAATGGCTTAAACAGAAGCTAGACTTTGCAGGCCCGGACATGTCTCTACGTTGAACGTTGTTCGTTGCAAAGACAAGAGAGGCTATCTCCATGTATTTAGTACTCCAGCTAATATTTCGCCTATAATACTCTATCAAGTACTCCATATGTATTACATCTGTTACATTCATATAAACACACCATAATACTCTATCTAACATTCCATCTATAGTACTTTAGTTAGTACTTTATTTAGTACTCCATCTACTAGTCTATCTAATAGTCTACCTATGGTACTCTATCTAGTACTCCATCTCATACTATATTTAATGTTTCAAGATAGTACTCTATCTAGTACTCTATCTAGTAGTCTATCTAGTACCCCATCTAATACTCTATCTAAAATTCCACCTACAGTACTCTAGTAGTCTATAGTACTCCATCTACCAGTCTATATGATATTACAACTATAGTAATATATCTAGTACTCCACCTCATACTATATTTAATGTTCCACCTATATAGTACTCTATCTAGTACTCTATCTAGTACTCCATCTAACATTACACCTACAGTAATATGTATCCATACTTCATCTGATATTACAGCTGTAGTATCTGGCTTTTACTTCATCTAGTGCTCTATCTATTGTAATCTATATACATTATTCTACCTATTACTCTATGTAGTATTCCATCTAGCTCTCCATCTAGTACTCTATCTATTGTACTCCATCTACATTATTCTACCTATTACTCTATGTAGTATTCCATCTAGCTCTCCATCTATAGTACTCTATCTATTGTACTCCATCTACATTATTCTACCATTTACTCTATTATGTAGTATTCCATCTAGTTCTCCATCTAGTACTCTATCTATTGTACTCCATCTACATCATTCTACCTATTACTCTATGTAGTATTCCATCTAGTTCTCTATCTAGTACTCGGTCTATGTAAGATTCTAAATGAGAATAAACCATAAGTAGGTTAGTTGTAAGATGATGACTCATATAATGTTATTTCACTTGATCAGTTCATTCTCACTCGCTGAATCATGTTTGGATTCCCCAATTTATCATTGTTTCATTCTCTAAGTAGAAAAACATGAGCAACGTTCCATGAAAATGACTTTTTTTAATGAATATATTAATATTCCATATGGATTATTAGCAGCCATGTGTACAAACCCGTTGTTAATATCGAAGCTTAATTAAACCCTTTTCTTTCATAGATGTCCTTATGCCGTCTAAAATGTTCATCGGTAATGTTCTAATGTTGTCTAAATGATGATTCCACCAGCCATTGGTATACATATGTTCATCCATTGAGCTGATTTATAGGTACATGTTACCCAGGGACACTAGTATGCTTCTATTATATTCTCACTCACAGATGAGTAACTTCATTAAATGCATAACCATGTGGCATATGTAATTGCTACACACGTCATCAATCATACCCGCTAAAGATTACTTTAACAATTGGTAGCTAATTATACTCTCTTAAGACAAAGGGAATAAATTACAAACGATAATGATGACCTAAGACTGCTTCGCAGACAATCTGTCATTCGACGATTCACCTGAGTTACATTTGTGGTGGGGTGGTTGGGTTTGGGCATAGGTGGAGGCAAGCAGTAGAAGAAAACAGTGCACGTTGGAAAAGTCCAGACGTTTGAAATCTTTCCTAATTGCCAGCAAATTTGATCAAGCGGTAAGACAATCCATGCGGACAAAGAAAGCTGAATTGCTTGCTTAGATCCAGCTTGCTCATCAGAAGGCAAAGCCCGGTTTATATCGCATAAAGGTTGATGTTTAAATCGCGTTTTTCTTTTCTTTTTGATGATCAAATGATAACAAATTAAACCAGCCATACTGGTCTACTGAAGGTTAATGTTCACGCGGAAAATGTATTAAGAGACAGAAGTCTTACTTGAAACTAATATTAAATACAGTTCCGGCGTAAACAGAGGTTACTCCATTGGGATTTATTGCTTTAAAGCGATATCAAATGGCTGATGAAATGACACGTACTCGGAGGATCTAATAGTTCGTATGAATGTATTACCAACGTGATTATGTGATGAAAAACAAATACTTTCCACTCCGATTAATATTGCTTGTTTGTTTACGTAATGTCAATGGAGTATGCTATTTAGTCATTAACTTTCCTATCATAACGAAATTGACTCCTGTTGCATTTTATAACTAGATTAGAACGGACCTCACAAGCTAATTTCACAAACATTATTAACTATGTTAAACCAGTTCCTTGTAACGAATTTTGTGTTGTAAATCTTTCCCTTACACATTGAATTTTACTCTTTCGTATTGATCTCAGATTCTAAGGGCAAAGTTTGCCCAGCGGCACATTTTAGAGGAATCATTAATGTCGTACAGGGGCTGTGTGAGTTACATGACTTAGTGAAAGGCAAGAACTTCCATTGGTTGATAACGGAAACATTTTTTTTGAAATTGTACAGAGAATTCTTCACTTAATGCAATGACGGCTACAAAGGACAAAAAATAAACTATTTGAAAAACTGAAATTTACTGGATTTGTTAAGAAAGACCTTAGTCAAAGTTAAAGCGGCCAGTGGTTATCGTGTTATTACGTGTTTGGGTAGTATTGTTTATTACATAGGTGTCACAACAGATGCTGACTGGAGTAATGTTTGTAAATGTTTATAGCTCAACGTCATGTTTGTAACACTGGGCGGCGAATTTATAGGCGTCAGAAAGTAATCAAGGCTGACGTTTCTTGTGACACCACGTGATATCACCGGTCACCAGCTTATGAGTACATCGTTGGGCGTTGGAACAATGCACTGGTCATTTCAATGATAAACGAAAGTGCCTTTGGCGAGAGGGGCACTGTTAGGCATTGGATGGAAAAGAACAATGCCCCAGTCACTCAGTGATAAAAGAGAGCCCCTTTGGTAGATGAAACAGTATGTGGCAGAGTATGAAACCTGATGAAACAGAATAAAAAGTCATCAAGTGCTAGAGTAGTAACCATTTGTCTGGAAGGACACCATGGAGGGGCACCATGGAGGGGCACCATGGAGGGGCATCATGGAGGGGCATCGTGTGGCAGAGAAATGTATATGAGAGCCAGATCGGGAGATGGGGACATTTAATTCAGCGAGCCCAGTTGAAAACTCTTAATTTTTCCTTAAGTAAATTATGAAAGGAGAAAACATTTTTTTTGTCATAGATTTTCCCGAGCCCCCCTAATTGGCTTCAGTCTCCCTGATCCCCACCCTCTCTCCAGGCTTGGTGCATTTGATAGTATTTGATGGTATCTCTGTAAACATGCCCAGACGCGCAGACATACCGTCTATTAACTGTCACTATAGTGTGATCCATGTTTATAGGCCTGCTTGTTAAACACACTCAATTAGTTCGAGTCAGGTAATGTAAGCGACGTCTTCTTCTTTATACTTGTGGAAGACTACTGCAGTGAATATATGACTGTTTTAAGTATACTAAGTGAAACCACTATGATACTCAATGCTTTATTGCTCAACAAAAAAATATGAAAAGAAAAGAAAAATCATATCGTGTCCGCAACAGTTTCTCGTCATTAGGTTTATTCTCGCCATCATTATTATTCTAGCCATGATATTTGTTTCGCGTATTCAAAGACCGCATCTTTTCGGAAACCACTTTTGTAGCAAGAATCAACCTTCGTTATCATTTCAGCAGGTTGAAGTCACATATCCGTGACGTAGTCACAGATTCTCCAAGCGGTTGAGATTACAATGAGAATTTTGCTTTGATTACGGTGGCTGATTGGCGGTAAACATTCCCCCAATCCATGTCTCTGACGTAACTGACATCACTTCCGTCATGAGAACAATCCAACACGTCAGTCGCTGACGTGCACTATAATATTTGACTATCATCAAACTGTGACACGAGTGACAACAAGCACATGAATTCCATTCTTATAAATGGCGTCTAAAAGTCGCAACTTTGATTCTAATAGGGTTAAAATTGGCCAAACATGCAGGTTCTTTTGAAAAACGTGATTGCTTCTAGTTAAGCTTGACATATATATTTTTTTGGAGGGGGGGGGGGGGGGGGGGTTTTCTCGCTTTAAACAAAAATAAATTCAGAAGAATCCGAGAGGGGAACATAAATTGGCAGCAATTGGAATAGGGAATTTTTCCATTTTTCATGTGCGTTAACGGTGTTTCATATAACACTTCTGTCATAGTTTCTTCAGATATGCCAAAGGCGATACGGAATAATTCTTCCGTCCGATCACTCGAATGAAGTTACCTATAATAGTACGGATTTTAAAATACCCAAACCATCTGGACATTTATAAATCGCTCTGAAGCAATTAATACTTCTGGAAAATGACAGAGCGTTCACCCAGAATAAAATCGCGGTTATTGACCACTGTGCGAAGCGAACTGAGAGGCTCATTCATTAGATAAATCTGGCTTATCTAAATTGGTGTCATTTTCGCTGCCGTTTCGGGCTCATTCCTAAATGAGGGTCGCAAGGAAGTGACTTTAATTGAATATCGATTAAAATATCGAGAGACAGAAGATAGGTACAAATTTCATGCTGCGAGTGATTTTCAGCGACCGATCTTAGCAGGTGGTTAAGTATATATGGGTCTGGGAAACACACTGAATAGAGGCTCAAGTTGTAGCAGGAGATCGGAAAAGCTTCCCCGCTTGCAGGCTGATGGTTCTAATTACTCCAAAATGCATGTAATTATCTTTCTGGATGCGCGGTTAGTATTATGACCTATGTAATTGGCTAGTTTACAATATATCAAACAGTAGAAACAACATAAAGGAATAGAAAATATAATATTACACACAACATCGTTCATTGCCAGGTAAACGCATAACGCCGTAAAACTCAGATCTTGAAATTCGATAACTTAGGTGACTCGGATGTACCAATAGTATTTTCATTTTTCCAGTCCAAGAACTAATACACTGAAAAACACCAAAAAACTC
>JAAAKB020285712.1:0-16978 GCA_010014835.2 Apostichopus leukothele
TTAGATGCAATTTGGTGCTCCAAATGAGATTTTTTTCTCATTTGGAAATGAAAAAGGGGTTTTCTGACTTGCGAAGCAGGGGGGCGGAATGATACTTCCGTCCCTCCATATTTTTCACTGGGGGGCTGGCGCCCCCCAGCCCCCCCGGTTCCTACGCCCTTGCCATGAGGCACAAACTTAATGGTTTGCAAAGGAAACAATAAAGCATATTTTATTTTTTTGTGTGGAAACTTCCTGTACTGGGCTTATTGGTAAATAACTAGACTTAGTTTAAATTTCAAACAGGTTTTTGAGTTGAAAAAAAATTATTTTCAAATGCTAGTCCATACTAACTCTGCTTTAAATCCCATAACAAAGTACTGCAACTCATTGGTTTGTTGAGTCAGGTTTCATTTCAAGTAGTATTAATTGAAGAAAGACACCAAAATGTAAAAAAAAACGCTTCTACTTTGATATTTACTGTCAGAAATGATCAAAAATATAGGTGTGGATATTTCACTCTGCCATATCCTCACCTTACTGTACATAAATAAAGATCTGGGATGTATATTGTGCTGCAGAAGAAACCCAAGTTTATTGATTGGATGAGAATGTACAGAGATAGTCTCGTGGAGGATGTGTTATAAGGGGAAGGGGGTGGTTACGGTAGAAAGGTATCCTTCCAGATTTTTTAGTGCTACTGGTCTGAATGTACTCTCACTTCTTTTTGATCTCATTGTTTATGTACATTGTCTTTAAACTGATATTATATGTTGCTTAGCCAATAGCCATTAACCTAGCTGTTATGATCTGTGAGTATATTCTTCCTTGCCATTTTCCTTACCTTCCGTCACTCTCTGATGTCCTGTTGTATTTTACAGTGGACTACGATATCGCCACCGATCGTCAAATGAGAACAGCTTCAGTGGCTCTGACAGAGAGCGGACTGGAGGTGCTATCACCGACGGGGCTCCCGAGACCCTTCGCCGAAGGCGCCGAGGGACACCCGATAGCCAGTATCCCACCCGTCGTCCCGAGCAGTCTACCCAGTGGCTACGAGCGTTCCCCGTTCCACGGTCAAGCCCACGGGCACAACATCATCTTTAGGGAGAACGGCATCATCGCCGAACGTCGGCAGGATTCATTCTCGGGGGGACTGGTGTTCACCAGCAGCCCCATACTCATTGGAGAACAGTTCAGCATCAACATAGTCGGCATAAGTAACAGATACATCGGCAATCTGGGCGTCGGTCTGACGGCTTGTAACCCCGACGATTTATCGGAGGAGGGGCTTCCGAGTGAGAGCGAGCAGTTGGTAGATCGTCCAGAGTACTGGGTCATCACCAAAGAGCTGAATCTGCCGGAAGAAGGCGGCGAAATCGGTTTCGTCATCAACGCTGCGGGCGAATTCCACCAGGTTGCGGAAAACGGATCGACGAAGGGTATACTGATGCATGTGGACACCTCGGTTCAGCTGTGGCTGTTCCTCGACGTTTACGGTGCCACTCGAGCAATACGTTCCAAAGGTAAGCGTCACGACGAAATAATGATGATATTGTGATTAGATCTCGACGAATGACACTCAAAAAAACGGGGGGAAAAAAGTTTTAAATTTTGAAAGCAATTTCGAATAAGTAGATCATTGGAGCTTGTTCCTTTCTATCACTTAGAGTTTTGGCATTGTACAGTATGAACATATGCCACGATATGATGGAACAATACTTGACTTTTGAAAGAAAGATGAGGTAGTGTACATGACAATGTTATCTGTTGCCTGACACCACAAAGAGATTAGGAATTTGGACTGCAAAGGCATGCCAAAATAAAAATGAAAAATTCCATGAAAATGTGCAATATATACATCAAGTGTCTATAAATTAGACTAAACCATCAATTATGTACCTGCTAGCAAGGAACAGTCAATAGGTTCGACCTGGTTAGATTTGGCCTAAATGTCCATTTGGAACAGCTTTTTGTGTTAGGGATAAAGGAGTGCAGTGTCAAAGGTTACCATCCTGTTGCACTTGTCAATATTATGGTCTAGATTAAAACCTGCCTTTTACAGTTGAGTGGACACAGGCTGAAGTGATGTTAACTTGTAAATATATACAAAATATAAAGCAAATACAGAAAACCTGCTTCTTGTTGAAGCAACATTCACTTTCTGTGAAAATAGGACATGTAAGTTACATATTCAATCTGTCTTTTGAATGCGTGCATAATTTTACAATATATATGTCTTTGAATGTCTGTGTTGACTTTTTACAATACTCATCTGTTTGGTCTGCTCTTCTCTAAATTTTTTAAAGGTAAAAAGAGACTACCGGCAAACGTTTTCCAGAATGCGACGGTTCCGAGGCCGACGATACAAACAGCTCCAAGTGCCTGTGCCCAAGTACACCAACCCCTGGTTGCCACTCCACAGGCCGAACCAACCAACCCACCCATACCGAAAGCACCCCCGGTCAAGACGGTAGAAGAGGTGCCCACGAGAGGGTCGTTGAAGTCTCGCCCCAAGCCCCCGAGGCCGTCGCAGCCTCCCAGGAAGCGAGACGACGAGTGCAAGATCTGTATGGAGAGATCGGTCAATACCGTCTTTTACAAGTGCGGACACCAGTGTGCCTGTGAGGACTGTGGTTTCAAACTCAAAAACAAACAATGCCCTCTATGTCGTGCGGTCATCCACGATGTCATCAAGGTGTATCGTTCTTAATGTCGGCATGGAGCTACCGCCGAGCAAGCCCAGGTACCGATAAAGATATTGCCGGTTTGCGGAGCGATGTTATCAACGAGTGAGGTATAGTCACTTTGACAGTAAAATAATATGTATAATTGATCCACAAACAAATATTTATGAGTCTTAGCATGGCTATCATCTTCCATTGCTTGGGGTGGATTGAATGTCTTAAGTACTTTCAGGGTAAATCTTTGAGGATTTTTTGTTTGTTTTGGTTGTCCAAAAAAAAAAAAAAAATCTAGCAAAATAACAAAGGAATGACCGATATGTACACAGTGGTAGTGATGAGTAGGGCTGGTGAACAGAACAGCAGCTTTGGGTCAGTAAAACCTCCCCTTCAGAGTGGATCATAGGAGGCCCACCAACCGATATGCAAAGTGATGGAGGGTGATACCAATTTATCATTTGTAGGGGTGTGTAGTTACAAATGCAGTTTGAATTTGATGTAAAGCAATTAGACAGCCTCCACAGCTGATTTTGGTCATCTCAGACAACTGGATGACCGTTAGACAAATTTGCCCTGACTGCACTACTCCTTAACTTGTCCCCACACAACTGCTGCACTCTCTTCCTTGTCAAGCTCCATCTGGTTAACTTTGACCTCTGACCTACACGACAGACCTCTCATTTTACTACCCGAAACATATAATTTTGTGGCTTTGACATAAAATAGTCAGTTTCACAACTTCCAGGTGATCATCATAATTCAGAGTTCAATACATTTACTTCACCTCTGCGCTTACCTGTCTCCTCGTAACCTTTGCACTCTGGCTCTACCATGCCTAGAGCATAGCTTTTGGAATTTATAGGAACACTTAATGTAGACTATAGTAAGTTTGGCATAGTGCATGTCATCTTTTATAAACATATGACAAAGTAGATCAATTAAACAACCTATGAAGATGAAAAACTGAAAACTCTTGTTTCGAAAATTTGGGCTACAAAAAGGGTGAGAAGGTGAGCTAATCATTTTGGTAAGATATCCTTGGGATTGCAGCGTGGAAAGTTTTACCAATTTGAGAGGTTGATAGAAAAGTGCAACTGTAGAAGGGAGACGGGCTCTTGAATACACAAACCACTCTTGTGTTTTTTGTGGTTTCATGCGTGTACAGTAGTACACTAATTTATTCATTGATAAAACAGCTTACATTTTACTAAAACAAATTGTATATTAGCTTTCACTTGCAAACATTATAGCAATAGGTTGTATAGTAGGCATCTCCAGAAGTTGTTGAGTTGGCTGGACAGTTGCTGAAGATAAAGTTTAGGTTTTATTTCTCTCTCTTCTGCTGAATGAAAAGTTGTACACCTGGTCACTTATTGGTAAAAGGATTATACCCTTCCACAATACTGAACATGTCTTTGTGAGAAGTTAGAAGATGAGTTTGCTCCACTCAAGGACCTAATTTGTACAACATTGTTACTATGACATGATACAGTACAGTAGGTGCCAACTAGTTTTACCTATTAATATTTTGTTACCTAGGAATTTTTCACAGCACATTTCTTTGAATATCATTTTACAAGTATCTCTCCTCTTTAGTTCATTTCCACCTTGGTATTTGGCCATGTTTTGAAAATAATATGAAGAACAACGTCTCAACGAATCATACGTATTCATGATTATGCACAACGCTCCACTTTTTATGCATGCTGGCATTATCATGCAGCGCCAGTACAATTAAATCTTCAGGATGGTTTCTGTCCTAATTAGCATCTTATCTAATCTTAAGTTTGATGAATATTCAATGTTCTGACCATTTTATTAATAAGTCAGTGGTTAATTACGTAATTTAAGGTTTAGCATTAGATACAGTTAGACTACTTAATATGTGAATGTTGAATGCACAGTAATGTAGTCTGCAGCGTCAGTCAGAAACTGTTATCTGTGTTCGGATTGTTTGATACATATAAAAGCATTCAATGACCTTCCTGAACAAAACATGACGGTGATTCAGGTGCAAAAAAGATAATATGTAAATAATATTGAAACAAACACCTTTAACACTTTGAGTTTATATTGAAGTACAATATATTGTAATTGGGGATGTTTTGGGATGTTACAAATTTCTCCACGACTGGCACCAGATCGTGCTCGGAGAAAGTCTGTCATCACTAGCGGGAGCACCAATTGAGCACCAAGTTTCTTACCTCGGGTTGACACACCAATGGGTGTCAGATTGAGTAGAAATAGTGGTGTTTGCTCTGACTTTGAAGGTAAACACAGACACAATTGGAATTGGAGATACAGTGGTTTACTGTGTCGTACAGTATGATGACCTGTTCGGCTTCTCCCTTGCAGGCATGTTCGCATTCTGTTACTTCAATGCTCGCTCCTGTAGCTCTGGACAGCCTGTGCATTGAATTGCTATGCTCAACCTACAGGGTCAGAGTGATGAATCAGAGACCTATTAATGGCCCCATCTCCAACTCTCCTTAACGTTAATACTGTGGTTGGTGCTTGCTCAGAAGTTCCTTGCCTGGGCATTTACCTTTAACAGATTAACCAACTTAACAATTTCCCTTTCTTCTGAGAGCTACAGCTGTATTGCTTTGACCTCTTGCTGTTTGCATTTACATAAAATGACAATCTTGTACAACATGTTAGCTTTAATTGTATCAAGAAATGAGTGTTGTAACAGGAGTGCAGTACAGTGTAGTTTATATACAGTATGAATAGCAGTACTTACAAAGTAACCATGGTATGTACAGTTTGAATTTATAATCAGAAACCTTTCACCCTGAAACCCTTAATTAATATTTAAAAACAGATGAGGTTATAATAAATTTAATTGTTGGATACATGGTTATAAACAAAAGAAAGTGAAATATTTTGTTAACGTTTTTTTTTTTACTTCTCCCCCATGTAATAAAGAGATGCAATATTAAATAACTTGTATATATATATATTGCTGTGCTGAAATTATGCTTGGCTTTAATATTATGATTTTGCTATAGAGTGTTATACAATGTCTGTTACGTAACAAAGCATTTTTAATCTTTGTCATTGTGTGTCGTCTCTAATGCATATTCATTCATAAACTTTTCTCTGCTTACTTCAAGTTTAACGACATTTTTCGTCAATTTTTTTTTGATGATGTAGTCGAGGGGACAGAGATAGGTTATACTATTTTCTAGTGTGCTGTAAGTGTATAAAGTCTCATGTACAGTTTTACTTTATGCATACATGTTCCTCACATAGCATTGTTCATTGCCAATCACATAGCAACTTTCTATATTTAAACTTCATTCATAACATACAAAAATTATTGTTGCTTAAAATGTGAAGGCATGTCTCTCTTTGCTATTTCTCTAAACTAACAAAACCATATGTGACTATGTTTTCTTCTTCTTCTTTTTTTTTGCTTTTTGAATGTAAGAGAATGTTTATAAATATTTAAACAAAATTTTCACTTGTAAGTTGAGATTTCTTTTAGACTTCTAGTATTAACACTGCAAAGTTTAAACCCACCACATCCCCAAACACTGCACTTTGTGTCAAAGTATAAGAGAGCGATTTGCTGCAATAGCATAGTGTGAAAAGCAAATATTAAATATGTATATTCTTGTCAGTACTATATAGAGAAACGTTTCTTTTATAAACGTCGTATATTTCGTGGGATCGCCATGGACATGCTCGTTGAAAAGAGAAATTTTGGGGAAGTAAGATGTAGAAGATGTTTCTCTTATTTAAAGGGGTATTCCGGTCGTCTCAAGTTGACATAATTAATAAAAATGCTGGTAATTTTCGGCATCTCTTTTAGGTCAAAACCACATCCTTGTAAGATCTTTGTATAGTGTCAAAGATATGAATTTTGTTTCACAATTTTTGTGGTATTTTGTATTTATGCATCTGGCAACAGTAGAGTGAAATGAACAGTTGAACATGCTTTTGTGTTCTTTATAATAAATATTTCACTCACTTATCCATTGAGTAAAAGAATTATTTCCACAAAACAGTTGCATTGTTTTTAAATTCTAAATACAGAGAACCTCGACAGGTAATAAGCAAACATTCCAGAGTGTGGCAGGTTTCAAGGATATATACAAGAATATTATAGTAGTAAAGACAAGTTTTTGAAGAAAATTTTGCTGTTATGACATCACAGACCACCCACTGTGGTCGTCTACATCCAGGGAAGAATCGAGGATTCAGCCAGCCAATATAGGTCGCATTCAATCAGTCGTATCTTGAATCAGAGAAACCAGATATTAAAATGGGTTCAACAATGAACATTGTAGAAAATGTATTTATTCTTTAACAAATGTGAGCGTAAACATTGCCTACCACCGGAATACCTCTTTAATATCTTTGTCAGGATCGCGAGACAGGGTCTTAGCAAATATAATCGACAACTTCCAAAAGAATTGTGATTACCATAATTCTAAGATTACATTTCATAGAATCCATTTTTTTTTTCTTTCTCATATAGTTACTGTGTGTATCAAATTTAACAGCTTTAATAATTAGAATTTTTGTTTTGTATTTTTATCGTAAGTTTATGGTGTTTTCAGTGCAACCTTTGTTAGCCAGTAGTGGAATACTATCTCATTAACTATCTATTCTATTCTAGTTGGGTTTGCAACTGCCTGCAGATTTACTGGCCTTGCTAGGCAACGCAAAATATCTAAACCAATAATTCTAGTGCTCTTTTTCGGAATTGCTCTAGATATTAAGGAAAATTTGAAGAAAAACGTGATCAAAAGGTAAAAATTTTATACTGAGGAGCAGAATACAAGCAATCTATATGAATCAGAAATGCACTTAATGCATTAAGTCTTGTATCGCCAAATTTTAAGTGATAGCGTTTTACAATTGCTGCGTAACTCCAGTCCTATTTCTTCGTTTTCCATAAATCAATCGAATTGTTTATGATTTCATTTGTGCATGACTTGAAAAGCTAATTATCAGTTGCAGCAAAATCTATGCTGTTTCAGAACTTAGGTGGAAATGACAACAAAATAGTTGGCATGTCCTTTTACGTAATGAAACCCAAAATATTAAGTTTTGGATAAGAGAATTGTTACAGCGACAAGCTGCAACATATATATATATATTTTTTTTTCTTTGTCAATTCCTCTGATTCTGCAGTATGGCATTTCTTGTGTAGCACTTAATGGAAGGTATCGCAGCATTACCATTATATTTAGATGCCTGTGAAAATGAAACTTCAGAGGCGGTTTAATATTATGTAATCATGTTTCTTGAAAATTTTGTTGTTAAGTTTATGTACATTGCCATGAAATCACCTAGACATTGTTTGATTGTTGCATGTAGTGCTTGCCTAGAAATGTTAACTGTTCCAAACTTATTCCCAGACATCAATGAGTGACAAAAAAGTCAGACAGATCAATTTCAGATTCAGGGTCAGATAATTCTATCAGAGTTGGCAGAGAGAAATTGTACAGAAAAAATAAATTGTGGCTATGCATGACCACTGTTGGCCTTCCTTGGCAAACTTTGGAGTCGTACTGGCTATCTGGTCCAGAATGAAGAGTTTGCGGAGAATTTAGGAGCAACATTTTGTCTCTTTAAATTCAGACTTACTCAAATATTATTTGGAGGGACAATTCTGAGGGTGGGAAAAAATACTCAGATCTGGACACTTTTGAAAGTTTGTAGAATACTGTAACATTAATGCCATTCAATATGATACAGAGTAGCTTAGTCTGTTCTCCTTTAAATTTGACTGCAGTAGGTTGCTTTAATCAATAAACAGATGTATCTTATGCTTTTAAAAATTAAAACAAGTACAGTATAAACTAAGTAGGGTAGTTTGTATGGAGTACATTCTGATATTTTTCATAAAAACCAAGATACAATTATTTTACTATTCTTTGTTCTTCAAGACAACCACAATGTCCTTTAAGAAAAAAAATATTCTATTTGTAAAATGTAAAAAAAAAAATGTGTAAGATGAAAGAAAGATGTCAAATGAAATAAAAATAATCTCTTGTGTTGTTATTTGCTTCAAACAAGGTATATACCACAACGAATGTGGTTGTAAAGGGTTTGTTTTCTTGCTCTCTCTTAATGGACTCCTCAAAAACATTCTTTTCATGTAAAAATGGCATATTCCCGTTACTCTGTGATGGCGTTGGGTACCCCTTAAAGGGATACAACGTGTATGTGTGTGTGTGTATGACACCTACGCTTGTAAACACACTCGGACCATTTAGCCCAGCTAGGATGATGTCATATGCTAACTTATAGATTTCCCTTCTTGTTTGGAGGTCACAAGTAGCCAAAAACTGAAACATTATAAAAACAGGCTTAACTCATCAGGTACAACTTTGGTGAATATTAGTTGGCATGTACATACGTGCCAATTAACAATATATAGCTAGCTGCAGTAAATTTAATGAAAGTGAAAGTTCTTGTCATGTCAGCCACAGTCAAAATATGGATGCTTTGAAAGCAAAGTCAAACACTGTTGACTCGATTGTTTATACCTTCCATGATGAACTTTTCGTAAAGTTTGTTAACCCACAGTGTCGGTAAATCATTGTTTCCAATAATCTGTTTGAATTCATGATATTTTATTGCTTAAGTCTGCTCATGCTTAAAGTTCTATTGCTCTGTAGTAGTATTAGCCCAAATAAGATCACACATGATTCAAAACTAAAGTTGCAAAATTTGTCACCAAGCGAATGTTATACTTTTAAGGAGTAAGAAATTATTCTGTTGACCTTAAACAATTTGTGTCAATGGGGCATTTGTCATGATAGTGCTCAACATATACAAGGAAAATGAATTTTTATAAAACAAAAAAATTTCTTGAAAGATCAATTGAAATGAACTGCTTCAATTTTCTGGAGTCAAAGTTGAACATGAATTTTAGTATCTAAGATACGGTGACCAGACATTTCAGATTTCTGGGACAGTCCCCGGATTATAACTGTCCCCAGAAATAGCCTGGAATTTTTATACGCTTGCCTAGAAATATGTCTCGATTAGAGAATAGTTTCATATACTTGACCTGGTTGACCTTAACGTTATACACTCGAAACAGCTTGAAAGGCAACATTTGCAACGTATGAAAAATGTAAGTGTTCATTCATTGCTCACAGATGAAGGCATTCTAGATCATAGACTAATTTCAGGCCAGTAATTAACATGGAAAACATCCTGTGTGTGAGCAATGAGACTTTCAGTTCTATTTTCACTCACATCGTGTGGTATCAGAGTTTTAGTACGGACAAATACTTGTGGTCTATAAAACTTTACGCATTTGACAGTTGTCATCATCCTTGAAACATGGAATGGCAAAAATAAGGCCAGACCTTTAAATTCCACCCTTTCTGACATCAACATGGGGGGTGGGGGGAGGTATGAACATCATTGTCATAACCCTGGATTTTCACTGGAGATATATGTTCACCATGGTAATCAAAGAGTATTAAAACTTAGCAAAGGAGTGAAAAATATGTTTTCAATATTAATAAAAGCCAACTCAATTTCATTAAATGAAGAATTTCTAGGAAAAATTTGTATGGTTGATCTGATAAAACTCTGAATTTATTACACTCAATCAGCTTAGTACCTCTATACAGTAACAAAAACCCTACCATGTCGAAAATAAATTGAGAAAAATAATAATAATAAATTGTGCAAAGTCACATGCAATAAAACATTCAATTTTGCAGTTTCACAAAATATCCCTTTAAAAAGATATCTTTCAAGACAACGTTTTGCGATATAGCTACATACGTAACTTTGTAATACAAGTTTAGTTCATTGTCATAATATATAGAATATTGACTTTTCTTCAATGACAACAATGTAAAGGTACCTAGTTCCTGTATTAACACAGAAAACAATCGTTTCCCCCTTTAGTGGCCTTGGGAAGCCTACATTAATACATATGCTACTGTATACAGGAAGTGAATGCCGAACACCGTAACCTTGAAAGGTATTTGGACAGAGTTGACCCCCACAGATACACCACGCTTAAAAGCCAATTTGAGGAGGTGTTAGTGTTTATTAAACCACGATATAGTAAAAAATATTAACAATAACAATGTGCAATTAGAAGAATGAAATTCTACCTAAAAGGTTCACTATTGTTGGGGAAAATCCCTAGAGATCTACCAAAGCTTCAGGTGTTTTGGCATTTTTGGTGCTCAGTTTTTACTTTTGGTTCTTTGGGATATTGATATTGAGTACAGTATATGTAGCAATGAAGGGGATTTATGACGTTTTAGTCATTTGTTGCTGAAATGGGAGGAGTAATGAAACCAGATCTCTAACACGAGGGCTTTGGAGGTAGTACTATGCCAAAATGTCACCTCTTCTAGCTCACAATTGAAATGGTCACGGCAGGTAAATTTGTAAACTATCGACAATTGTAAAGATATGTGCTAATACTGAAAGTTAGAGCTTTTGTACTGTTACAAATATCAATTCTTCATGTACCATTTCTCATGCTGTTGTACTCTTGCAAAGATTCTAGGAATGGTACACCAAGTCCATTGTACACAGACTTTTTCTTTCTCTTTCCATTTTACAGTATATTATATCATTTTTGAGTTCATTATATTGTATTACATTCCAATACTACTATTTTTCCAGTCCACTGAACAAGATTAACAGATGTAAACGGCTTGCTGATTTTGATTGTATCTTATTTGGAACACAGACTCTTGCTAAATATTTCAGTTTTATTTTAAGCGGTTTACATACACCAAATATTACAAATTGATTGGATTCAAAATGATACCTTATTGTACCTATGACAAGAGCCACTGAGCAGAAAATCAGGAAGCTTAAACCGTTTATAATTCAAATATTACCCCACACAGATCAGAGGTACTGTAGTGTACCTTTGAATACACACATAATACATACAGTGAAGCAAACAAACAGGTTATATGAATAAGAAGTGTAGCTAGAATTACCACCTGTGTAAGGCAACTGGGGGTGAGGGAAGAGTTGGGATGGGGGGAGGGGTTCTTTCTTTTCCCCCTGCAGCACCAGACTGAATATAAAGACTTAAACTGTGTGTAATTATGTGCATAGTAGTTTGAGCCTACAGAATACCTGTCAATTGTTTGTGCAATGCGTTACCACTGAATATTAATTACGTGTACTCCATTCTTATTAAGGTCCTACAGAATGCTCAGGTATATTATCATAATAATATCACCTATGCAAGTTCTGCAACAAATAACAAGACAAGTTTGAAATGTAATGAATCCCCCCAAGTTCAGTTAACCTTCTCCACAGTAAGAAGGCGCATATTAATCCCTCCCACCAGCAGTCTGCTAAGCAAAGAAATTTCTCACTAACTAGTAACTTCCTCTTTCTGACAAGTAAGTTTCGTGCTTGGAAAATGCTATGAGAGAATATAAAGAAATGTGCTGAAGCTGCAGCGCCCACCATACTGACAGCTAAGAAATATTCTGCTCTGTTTCAGACACATCCTAGATTTCAAAAGTTTGTGTCTGGGAGCTGCCATTTTGTAAATAGTCTATAGCGTCAGAGTGGCATTAAGATCTAAAACCATTTACTTCTATTTCTTCGGTTTTCTTTTCATAGTTTCAAGGTAGAATGTTAACAGTGTTGTCACTGAAAACCAATGCAATACTGTATCTAGGTCATGCTATGAGGTTCAATATTTGAGATTACAGCATTTGTGAAACTTGTCTCCGTTACAGAAAACAAAGATCGTGATATTAAAAACAAAACATAAAAGCAAAATGAACCACCTGTGGCTCTGTGATGTCATTTTTTAGACTTGATCAAGTCTTCAGCTTTGAGTGTGAGGAAACATTAACCCAAAAATGAAATACAAAAACAAACAAACATTAAAATTGTCTTAAGCAGCTGTTTGGACTTATAATGATGTCTGCAGCTCCTTTAATATAAAGTGATCTGCTTCACTTTTCAAATACAGTAAATACACAGAGTGAGGAAACATTGACCCAAAAATGGAATACAAAAACAAAACAAAAATTAAAATTAAAATTGTCTTAAGCTGTTTGGAAAAGTAGTTCCTGACACACTGGACTTATAATGATGGTCTGGTCTGCAGCTCCATTAATATAAAGTGATCTGCTTCACTTTTCAAATACACTAAATACACACTGAAATTAAAGATATAAAGTAATGATCGAGTTTACAAGTAAATTACTCAGTACTGTTTATGATATATATATATATATGCTATTAAACCTTCACTTAATTTTTAATGAGCATCTTGCACTAGAAATTGATTGGGATGATCTTGGTGCTCGGGTACCGCCTCTTCCTGCTCCTGCCAAGGTGTTGGGACGTTGGTGTCCTCCTCTACCTGCATTATGACCTGATGGCATAGAGGACAGGAGTCTTGCATGTATAACCACTTCCTCAGGCAAGCGCCATGGAAGAAGTGCTGACAAGGTGTGATCCTAGCGGTGGTCGTCAGCTCCTGGTAGCAGATGGCGCAGACGTCCTGGACCCGACGTACCTGCTCTGGCGTCGCTTCGGGAAGCGAGTTGATCTTCTGGACTGCCTGTCGGCGCAGGTAGAACTTTTTCCAGCCGTCTTTTCCAACTTGGAAGATGTTGAAATATGCGTGGATGCACATCATGGCTGCCCTAATTATACCCCCCGATTCAAAGACCAGAATCCAGAAACCGTTGATGAAGAGAAATATCCCCGATAGAAATTCGAAGGTGCTCCCGATGGCCTTGATGTAATAGACGTAGTCGTCCAAGCTCTCCCACTGGCTCTGGCTGAACGTGTCATACATGAATAACGCATAGACAATGAGGCTGACCATAACCTTGACTATTAATTCCACGCAGAAGGCGGTCACCGCTAAGAGCCAAGTGCTGATGGTGAGGACGCTCCACCAGTACCATATACACAGCGACGGCAATATTAGGAGCATGAGCGCCGCCGCGAGGGCTCGGACGTGCCGCTGGAGCGGAGTGACCACCGAAGTCGAGAGTTGCATTAACACAGGGTGGAGTATATTATGAATAAAGTGAAGGTGGGCCGTGGCCAAGAGGCTGATGTTGCGATACAGCCGCGCCACTCTCTTCGTCCTGTCCAGACTCGGTAGTCCAGTCTGGAGGGCTAAAATGAAGAACAGGATGGAGGTCATCGTACCGACATGCTCGGTCTCTCCCTCGTGACCTCCTATAAACTTTCTGGAGAGGTCGGCCATGAAGCTCGCCACGGGCGAGAGAATTGCACTGATCCCGAGGACCGCTATGAAAGTGTCGCAGACGTGAGCGGCGACTTCCTCGCTCGCGGCTGCTAGATGCTTGGACGTATCATCTCCCGATCCGCTGAAGGCCTCCGTGGGAAAGTCGAGTATATGCAACAGGAAACGGCAGGCAAAGAAAATCCTCAGCACTTTTGGGACTTGGAGTCTCGTCCATTCGGACTCTAAGAAAATGGTCAGTCCTAACTGCTTGACGATACCGGTGCACACCCGGATGAACCGGGATATCCTGAAGAGCAGCCAGAGCGCCTTACCGACCATGGAGATTGTTAGATTGACTACCGGCTCAAACAGCGCTGTTATCTTGACTATGTACACTATATGGCCGACCTGATTCTTGGCATCCTCCGATGCCTCTCCGTCTAAATCGTATATTCCTTCCACAAAAATCCGGAACACTACGGGGATGGAGAACCACACGACGTGGTAGAGCAGATTACCGTTCCTCAGCCAATAGCTTTTGGCTCCTAACATCACAAAGAGAAATGCATAGAGAGTTTGCACACAAAGATAGAGAGTAAAATCCAAACTGAAAACGATGTCTCCGTAAAACGTCGTAGAGTTGGTGGACCGTAACTGAAATACGGACGTCCAGTCCGAAGAGCTTCTCTTCTCGTCGATCTTCGCTATAAATACGTTGTTCCACCACATGGATGTCACCAGGGCTGCCAGGGCCAGTGCAACCTGATACAAAGACCGGAGGGCTTTGGCAGGCAAAAAGAACACGATAATGGATCCGACAACACCTGTAAATGCCGACAGAGAGAGAGAGAGATAAAGAAAGATGTGTCCGGTAACTCATCTTATCTCCAAACATTTACTGTACATACTGTATGTTTGTGACTACCACAACAAGATGAGGTGGAAGCATGTTCTCCCACCATCACCAAGAAAAAGAAGGCAAGTTTGTATTTCTCTGCGGTTCGGTAGAAATTCAACACATTTTCATTAGAGTTTATTTTGCTATAATTTGGATGTTTCAGGTCACCATCATAACAAATTTTTTTTAGCAAAGAATACCATAAAATTTCATGTTAAATTGAGGGCAATGATTACCTCGCAATGGTTTATCTTAATATTACAATACTGTAATATCAAAGGACAAATGTGCTCTTCAATAATGTTTCCTTCTGTTAGCAAATTGTTAGCCAATTCCCAAAAACTGAAAGATTTTACCTTTCCTTTTGCCAATTAAATCAAAGAGATATTGTATCTGTAATTTCCCTGGCTTGTGAACCCAGTGAATTTGGTTGAAATTGCATATGCATTGCTGATATGGTTGTCTGGCCAATAATGTTATTTGTCTCATTATTAATCACTTCTTTGAAAATTGATCAGCAATAGCTGAATTTTAATCATTTCAATCACATTCAAACGGCTTAGCAATTCCTTGGCTCACATGTAACATTGGACGACATATTACCAGCTACTAATATTCAGCTTTTGTTGTTTGTGCACATTATAAAATTCTTTCTCCACTTTTGAACAAAAACAAATTGATTTATTATGTAAGTCCTTTGCTTTATCCCTAGTGTTAGGTAGGCCAATTCATGTAATTGTTGTTACTTTGTTATTGCTTAATTTCTTCTGTTACAACAAAGTCTATGTCTCACCTGATAAAATGATCAAGGACTGCAGTAACCAATTCTGCGCACCAAACACTGACATGTCAATACGTAGCCCGCATATTCCATCCAGGATTAAAAGTGGTGGTACTCGCATGATTGCTATAAACAGTGACAACTGATGGTTCTGTTCTTGGACCTCTTGTAAATGCATCTGTGCATCCATTGCTTCTATTGTAGGCCCAACTGAAAGCCTATTGCTAAAAGTAATGGATCATAAAGTGTGGCTTAACTTGCCATTATGCATTGTAAGTTTTAAGTTTAACTTAAGTCAAGTGGTAGCCTATATGGTTTTATTTTAATAACTACTATTATAACCATAGAACTGTACCATTGCAAGTTGTTCGCCTGTACAGTGTGACTGAATAATGGTGAGAATAATAATATTATGTGTTACTAGTATAGTACAGTCCTACTGGATTAGGTCCATGTTGGCTACATGCTCAATCCCTAAACCCAAAGTTTAATTAACTTTTGTTCCGATGCATTGGTCATCAATGGTGTTAAGTGATCCAGAAAAACGAGCGGACAAGCCCTCAGTATTGCTAACCTTTCTGACTGTAACTAAGTAATGCTCTGTGAAGTATGACTATGGCCCGGTATGATTTGTCTTAGTATAGCTTAGGCTAGGACATATGCCTATTCGATCCCTGCAGTTTCAGGCGGTAGGCTGAGCATTGTTGATAACATTCACAGGCTATGCTCCAGAGTCCCGGATTAGGCTACACTATCCGATTTCAGCAAAGTTTGCGACATAATGGATGAGTTCGCATCGTTGAAAATGCATAGATTTCTAATTATGCATGTTAATGTATTTGCGTATGTCATAGTCTTATGTGCTTTGTTTCTAGTTAGTACTCAATAACACCTTCACATTCGTCAACATGGATCTGTAGCTTAGGCCTACGCGTTACATTGCGAAGGGCGCCTGAAGCTTACACTATCATGATAGTATTTTAATCTCCGTATACAACTTGCTCACATCGTTAGTTCATAACATGAGAAGCATTTGTAAACGACTTTCCGCAAGCTAGAAATGTATTATTGTGCTGGCGCATTCACCAGCCTGGGAGGGTCACGGAAGGAGCGACGATCGAGGATGGAGCATTCTCGCCACCAAATGTAGGGAGGGGAGATTTCCTCTAATCAGGACTTTCCCTCACCCCTCCCAGTGGGCTCTGGCAAATAAAATACTGAAGTCCACCTGCTCACTGAAGTAAGCGCACTTGAACAGGCGGCATTCTTGCACTTTCAAAATAATTGCCGTGACTTTCATCATGTGCACTTTATACAGGTGCATTATTGCGAAAATGTCTACCCTGTCATCGCCACCCTAACCCCTCCAACCAGGGGCGGGATTTGAGTTGTGAAAGTGGGGGGGCAAACCTGCCAGCAAGACTATCTAAGCGGAGCGCCACCATCGG
>JAAAKB020286033.1:0-16958 GCA_010014835.2 Apostichopus leukothele
TGAATGGAACATTCCATCTTTCAACTCATGAAATATTTGCACTATTGCACTCATAACCATTCATTATTTGTATACTATATGGCTCTTATGAAAGCTGTATTGTTCTACACAACTTCTTTTTGTTCTTGCAGGGGTTATCTACCTCACTTCCAAAGTAAACTGAGTACATACAAGGCACCAAAGACATTTCTACGACCCCTAACAAGAGATGGTAGTGCAAGATATGGCCCTGCACCCACACCAACCCCTTCTCAGTCAACTATCAGGAGAGTTAATAGTAGAGTAAGTATGACTGCTAGCGGTTAATAAGATCACGGTGACAGGTTTGATAATTTATTACTTCAACAGATGCTAAGTTGCATGCATTAGATCAATAAAACTAAAATGTGTAAGAAATGTTAATTCTAATATGTCGAGGACAATTCGCCGATGAAATGTGGATCTGTATTTATCGGCTTCAAGACTCTAAAACAATCAAGTTGGATTGGTAACTAGTTGGTGGAAATTTACAAATGAACACAATTAACCTTGGTAGTTTTAATTTTTGGACGTGCAACGATTTTATTACAGCAAAGTGACGTAGGAGGTGGAGATGCTACTACTGTCGTAAGGGACACCCAGAAGTCTCCAGCCTGTCGGGACTCACCCGTACCAGTCCACGGATCAGCTATTCAAATGGTTGGCACTCCTCCTCAAGCCATGTGGTCCATGTCCAGCTCACTCCCCGCTGACCCTCCTCCCAAGACCGCGATGGATGAGGATGGAGAGAGAATGCTGAACAAGCTGAGCAGCCCACTGATCACAACTCCTAAAATATTAGAATTAGAGATCAACAGAATGCTGATTGGTCAAAACACAATCAGGTAAGAACACTTTATGGCAGGAAGTACCGGTCAATGCTGTACTTTTTAGTTCTAATTAGGGCATTTATCGGAGCTGGAAGTGTTATTGTTTTAATTACTTGTTATTGTCTTTGGGTGATTAGATTAATTTACAGCTATTTTCATCAGGTAAAATGGTTAATTAGCAGTCACTGTTGCCAGGCCCGTTAAATTTATTACAGTATCAGTTGATTACCAATTTTTTGGGCAAAGAAGCAATTCTTTCTAATATTTGTCTGGAACAATGCACTGTAAATGACTTCAGTCAAAAAGATGTGAATCCGAAGGGTAGTGCAGGAGCCTGAGTACATTAAATGCAACCAACTGCATTAATTAAGAGTCATATTGATCATATTTCACCTTGAGCATCAGACTGATGTTTTGTAGTGTCTCACTAATCAGTGGGACATAATTTATCAAACTCAAGTGATAATTCCAGCATGTCTATGTTATCTGAGCTTATTAATGCAAAAATGGGATGCAATGAAACCTTTTTTTTTCTTTTTTTTTCTGCATATAGAGTGGTTTTCATGGCCTCTCATGGACTACTTTATACCCAGTATTCAGGCAAAGCAAGTGTTATGCAAAATGGGCACATTGCTATGTAAAGTGGGCAAACTGCTATTCAAAATAGGCAAATTGCTATGAAAAATGGGCAAATTGTTTTACACGTGCAAAGATGTGGAGCAATATGGCATATTTGATTCTTATACACACAATAGTATCAAAGAAAGACTGTTTAGACCGTTGAGATTGAATACATAATGAGGCGTTATACTAGGTATGAACCTTTGTGTATATGTTTCCATTTAATTAGGAGGAATTCTTGAACAGTAAATAGATGCCTGAATTGTGCAGGTGGAGGGTGTTTAGGTAATCCCACCCCAACCCTCCCCTCCTTCTCTCTCCTCTCTCCCTCTCCAAAACATAGTTCAATATATTGCTGGTCATGCATTATAATATGTAAGTAATGGATGTAAGTAAACACAAACTAGCAGAATGAAAGCTTCTTTTTTCATGAGTGTGGCCCATTCAAGTAATTCACATGGTCATCAAATTCCATCACATCTACGTATGAGACTGCATATTAAAACAGAATACAGGCTTAGCGGTACTTGTACTCGTAATAATATTTGAGTACAGTTTTTCTGTTCTTGTAGTCATCCAAATGGGTTTGTACTTGCACTTGTATTTGTAAAATGAAAATTAAATACTTATTACTAACACTTGTATTTTTGTACTCGAGGCATTGAACCCGTAATGGGGATACTTTTATGTCATGTTAATACTAGTCTGTTGTACTCATACTTCTAGTTTTGCACTGGGGGCATTGAACCCTTAATCTGGATAATATTAATGTTCATATTAATACCAGTCTGTTGCCAAATGTACTAACCAGAAGCCAATAGAACTCTTTCTGTGACTAGGAATCAACCTGTGTTTAGTTCAACACCTTCAGTTTCTCACCTCATAGGTATTTTTAGAAAAAGAAGGTGCTGTGAAAACACCTGCTGTTCATGTGTAAAAACGATGCAATGAAGATGTGAAAATTTGAACTTTTGATATACAGTAGAGTCTAACCTTCTTAGTATTACAAGGAAACTGACAGCAATGTGAGAAAATGAATGCGTGCCAGAAATTTAAGTTCTATATTTGAGAACATCAATGACTCACAAAGTAAAAATTTTATTTGATGCCAAGCCAAAGAAATAGAAATAGAAAAAAAAGTTGGTGGAAAGTACAGTAACAGAAGTTCAAAGGATGGTCATAGAAATGAATGTTTTCATCAAGAAAAATTCATAACGATTTATACAGTGACCTTTGTTGAGGAAAATTTCTAGTGTTATCTTGAAATTTTATTGTTTTGTCATTGCTACTTCATTTGTTCCTTTTTAGAGGTACTCTAACATTATCAAATTAAAAAGTTTATCATTTTTGAGCATTCACTATGGACTGCTATATCTTTGTTTAATCTTGATAGGGTTTGCCAAGAATTACTGATAATAGTGTTGTTAAGCCATAAAGATGATAATGGTGCTATTAGCCACACTTAAAGATGATGACAGTGTGATGAGTAGTAACAACACTACCTAACACTTGTATATGCATCTGTCACCTCAACCTCCCACCATCTTTTTAATCACCCCACAACAAAGTTACCCCTAAAGTACCCCCCACGATGGATTGCAGCTTCTCAATTGTAAAAATTGCTCTCCCAACATCACTTTGACAAATGCTAGGGACAGTCCTTTAGATTATCTAGTGAAATATTACTTTAATTTATATTGTCGTCTCTGCTTTTGACACCAGAGAAATTGCAGTATTTGCTCTTCCGATACACAAAAGTTTTTTTTATTGATTACTAAAACATGTAGTTTTAACATCTGGATAAAATCTTGTCAGTATTGTATATATATAAAACCACCTTCTTGAAAAACTTAGGAAACCGTGCTTCAGCAGTGATACGATTGAGCAGCTAGTGCAAGGGAACAATAAAAGTGAAATATATTTCTTTATAAAGGATATTCTATATTTCAGGTTTTAGTCTCTTTCAACAGACTTTAATGTTATACTGTTTGGGATAGCTTTATTAGATTTGTAGGTTTTGTATTTTATTAGTAAATCAATGTACCATCAAACATCAGGAGATATGCCGGTTTATTTAGTCGTGAGGTTATTAAAGACATAAATGCTACATGAAATTCAATCTACTCGTGTTGCCATCCGAGAAGTGAAACTGTAGCCAAAAGCTGTAAACTACCTCGAATATCATAACTCCATCAAAAGACAATCTTCCAAGCTCTGAGCCACTCGCAGCCGTAAATATTTCTTCAGATCGTGTCGAAGACTATACGCTATCTCTCTTTCTCCCCTGTGCTTAAATAACAACAGACAATCAAGATGTTCATTCTTTGATAGAATATTAGGAGGAATGTAAATAAAAGTGACAGTTACAACGTTACGCTGCGTATCGTCATGGTGATCACACAGGCGGTTGTAATGAAATATTATTACGTGGGATTTAATTATAACTTTTTATGATCTCGGTTTGAGTGGGAGCTTAATGACCATGTTACAAAGGGAAATTAGCTAGCTTTAGCCATTGAAAGTAGTGTACATCACTAAAGTTGAACAAAGTCCATTTGCAAATGAATGGTTCTAAAAAGAGCTTTACACAGACAAATTCTGTAGAGTGGAGATAACTGTGCACTTGAAAGTGTTTCATTGCTTTTAACCTATGAAAAAAAAACATCAGATTGCATTCTAAAGAGCATAATACTTGTCATAATATGGCAAAATTATACAATGCACGTGACACATGGTCAAGTTGGAGAATCCGGCCTGGATAATCGAGAACTTTCTGGTCAAGTTTGCGGTCACAGGTTTACAGTATAAAATGTGTCCAGACAGATCTTTCTCCTAAGGCCAGATCTGCCTGGAATTTTCTCTAAAGATGGTCATGTTGCTAGTAAGAAGTATAACTTTGAGTAACATTTTTTTCTTGAAAGTAATTAAATCTTTTCAAAGTAACGATAGGCCAGTGAAACATGATATTTTTTTCGACAAGATTTGGAACTGCTGTTTGAATATCTCCTAACTTAATCAACCAAATGTAAAACAAGTATTGTACAGTGATAAAATGAACTTTTTGTAGTATATTTGTCAACAAAGTTTGATTATGAAAAGAAACATTTCTAGTAGTCCTTAAACACTGGTAACCAAAGCCGCCCAGTTATGTGGTAACGATAGACATCATAACGGCCGTTGTTATTATTTCATCACCTTAACCACTTTTTTGTAGCCATTTACCTTTTCTTATTGGTGGAGAAGGATTCAAAAAATGTTTATTAATATTTAATCTCACTAATAATTGTAAGGTGCATGGTCAAGGTATCTTCCTTTTGTTTTTTGAGTGTTACTTCATTTTTACAGGGTTCACTGTTTTTCCTGGTAAATCAGTTTATTTTGACATATGTTTACTACAAACGTGCCATAAATGTTAACTTTGTGCTCATTGAGATTTCCTTTTCCTATATCTAGGCGAGTTGTTAATAACAAGTTGTTACAAAAGAATATAAACAATTAATGTACATTTAATTTCCCTCGTTCACTACATTTTTAAACTTTTTTTGGCAAGTTGCAATGAAGGTGGAGAACTTTTCTCTTTTTCTCTTTTTTTTTATTAAAATTTATTCTAATTTATTCAAGTTAGAATACATGTACTAGCCTTAACATCAATATCTCCAATCTTTAGCACATAGTGAGGTTACTATTACATTATCAAGGTTAATATTTTGAGATATCATATACAATAGCTCCCTGCATAGTGAGCAATAATTAAGTTGAAGGGTAGTAAGAAATTTGCCTTATAAATTCGAAACATTCACTGCAGTAATTTCGAGTGGACTTAAGGTTAATTCTGATTAATTTAATCCCACAAAATGGTTACTAGTGTCTGTATCTTGCAGTTTTTCATTCTTTCACCAGGCAATTCATTTCTCTTACTGATTCTATTTCAGCTCTCCTACCAAACCATTTCTTTCGGATGATAGATTAGTCAATGCAGCCAATGCCAGTGTGAGGTCCTATATGACCATTGCTAGACCTTCTGCCTACCCTATCTCAAGCCTCAAACATACCAGACCAAATTCTTCAGGTAAAGAATTAACAAAATAAATAACTTATTTTACTTTCTTTAATTCTTGATTTGATATTCACTGGTCAACATGCCTGTACTCTGTTATCACAAGTCAAGTCCCTATCAATATTTTCTGAAAATTGTTAAAATATTTTCAGCAAAATTTTTCAAATATTGCTTAAGAATGGTAACTTGATGACAAATTCATCAGTTAAAAAAGTGACAGTGAATTGTATGAACCCCAATGAAATAACGGTGTGAAAGTTTACACATTGTTAGTATTGTGCTTAAAGCATTTCTGACCATGATTAACACTTTGATTCAGAATGAGTTGCTGAAAGCAGACAACGTTTGCTGTTGTACAAACAAAACTAACCACCGGGTTGATCTATTTAAGTATCATTGAGAATTTACCGGTTTTAATATAGTTGGGATGGCAGTTATTATCAAAATGAATAGGACTATACTAATGAACATCTGGAAAGTTTGTGATCGTGTCTTGCCTTTAATTCTGATGTCTTAATTCCTCACCAGTAATTAGACCAGTAGTTAGACCAGTAAATTCTGATGAATGTAGAGATTTCTATTCAAATAGTATAGGTCTTGTACCAGGGAATAATTTATCCATTATTGCACCGCAAAGTGCTATCATGCAAAATGCACCATTTGCTATATATATATGTCCCGTATAGCAGTTCTTTACACAGAGACGACATTTGTAGAGCCTGTAAAACTGCTCCACAAAATTTGAACAATAATTTATTCCCTGTTACACCCAGTATCGCAATCATATACAGCTTGACATAAATTATTAGCTTGTGTGATTCCTTACTTTTAAATTTGGTGATCTGGATGTAACAGCTATGAAGCTCACCGACATGCAAGGAGCAACTCAGGTGCATGTAAACCAGTTATATCTCTGAGGTAGATGAACAATTAATATCCAATTATTTGTGAATATTACGTAGCTTGGTGACTAGTGACTACGACCCAACACAAGTTGCAGCTGTTACTCCCTGTATATTTTTCTACATACCTAAGCCAAAACATTGTACTAATGTCTAGACTGTTACTTTTGTATAACTCTATTTTATGTGCTTATCCATTGTTTTGTTTTTTATAGGCTTTGGTCTGTTTTATAGTCTTCTCGTGTTTTTAGATTTTTGTGTTCGTATTTTACATACTGTTTAATTTTCGTTTATGTGTTTTCTAGACTTTTTATTCCTTTGATTTCTCTGTCTTTTTTTAATTTATTTTTTATTTGTTTTAGGTTTTGTACAGCGCCTAGAGGCCTTTTGGTATTTGGCGCTATATTAAGAACTTATTTATTATTATTATTATTATTATTATAAAAGTAAAGTACACATGACACGTCTTACAGATGCACCAATGTTACTGGGGCAACCAAACCTGTGACTTAATTAGAAACCTTAATTGATGGAAAGAGAAACTCACACTTGAGTAGCTGATCTCGATCCCTGTCTTGTGTAGCCTGTAAGCAGAGTCCGTGTAGCAGCATTTGAGCGGAATGATACCTCCCGATACACTGAAACAAAACAAGGAGAGAAAGAAATGATGGTGTTAAAATGCTTGCCTGAACCAAGTGACAAACAAGAAGAGAATAATCTAATGGTCAGGATTTTTAGAAGGAAAAAATTATCGCCTGTTTCGTGTCTCAGATTCTGCTAAAGCTCGTATCAGGTTGTTTCAATGGACAAACACACAAAAAGAGGTTTATGGTCCATATCCCATGGCCCTCGACAAAAAATATTTCAAAATATGATACTTTCACCTGACATTGCTGCCACTGACTTTGGGTGCTTGGGTTATGGCGCTAACACAGCAAATCTTGAGATTGACTAATGGGTAGCAATAAATTAGCAGGGAACAACACCTCATCTCATAAAAAAAAAAAAAATAAAAGTGGAAAATATTGAAAAAGGCAAACAACTCTAAGAAAGTGTCTAAACAGTGAAAATCAGTTTGCACCAACCTCCTCTGGATTGCCACACATTTCCTCAAACCCCGAAGATTGGCAAAGGTCCAGGGCATGGGAGTACATGAGACGGTCGGCAGCTATTTCAACGGAGTCTTTCTCCACCTCTCCTCCCGTGAAGTCCACTTTCCTCGTCTGTAAACATCTACACTGATGAAAGCACTCCTTGTACTGGTTGTGGAGCTGAGTAATAACTGTAAGACAAACACACAACAACAACAAATAGAAAGAGAAAAGGATAATTTATATTATAAAAATATCGAAATAAAGTGAGATAAAATTGCCAAAAGAAAGGTAACCTTATTTGAGGAATAAGACTGTTACTGAGACATTTTGCAAAGTGACAAAACTGAAGCCAAAGTTTGAGTAAATAACGATTTTATTGTAATTATACCAAAAAGAAGTTTCAATACTAAAGAAGGGATTTCACTTTGAAAAGATTTCATCTCAAACCTCAAAAAAAAATTGAAATTTCAAGATTGATAAAATGCAGCAAACTGTGGTAAATTAAAACATTTTCTTAGAAATATTTGAGAAAGAGCAAAATATTTTTTGGACAGGTATGGATTTGAGTCAGTTACCTACCTCAGGTCTAAAAATTCCTGTCCTTTACCAACTAAGCTATTCAGCTATTAGTTGGGTAGAGATCCCTGTCTAGCTATTTCTTTTCTGGATTTGCCAATCTGAAGCAACAGTATCTTGCACACCATGTAACAAGACATCACACCCCAGTTTTCCTGTTTTTAATTGATATTTAATGTTTAATTTTTATGGATGCAACCTAAAAAGTGGCACAGGTTTCTTCACTTACATAAATGAGTAAAAGAACAACTGAAAATTCTTTCCAGTCCGTTTTCGTGTTGTTCATTTATTGATATGTTTAAGAAAAGGAGTTGTATATGAAAACTGAAATAAATTTTACTATCTGGTACAAGTCTCAGGATAACTCACCATTTCTAACAGCTTTGGAATTCATAAGTTTATTCAATTTAATTTCATCTTTGGCCAATTTCAGGGCTGCAGTTAACAGCTGCATTGCACGAGCATACAAGACTATTTGCTCTGCTCTCCTGTGGATGAAAGAGAGGCATTTGTCAAAATAAAATGAGAACAGTGTTTTGAGATATCAATTATGAAACAAAATGAAAGCTTTCCTCTTAGTTGAAACGTGCAAACAAGAAAAGCATTTACGGAAACTAAAAATAAAACCACTGCAAAGCAATTAATTTGAAAGATGAAAATTTAATAAAAAAATCCTTACGATATCTTTAATGATGTTGAGAGAGGATTTGAAAGAGCAGTGAAGATTTAAAAGTATGGCTATAAAATAACAAAAATCAAAAGTGCAAAAATATTCTTTCTTTAGGACATTTGCAAAACTCACCGTTGATTTTCGCTGATGAAACATATATGACTCGCACTGCTGGCAATGTCTTTGTAATACACAGATTCTGCGAGTGGGTCGCTACGGGACTGCGCAAGTTCCATAATGGCAGACACAATCCCGTACATGATGTTTAGCCTCTCGACAGTTTCGTTATGCTCGGGCTGTGAAAGATGAAGTGCATACCGATTACATATTAGGCATGAAATCGCCAGATTAAAATAAAAATGCAATTAAAAAAATCTGAGAGGCGAGTCTCAGATATTCAAGGACCACATTTATTTTGAGAAAAACGAAACGATCGTCAAAGTTTCAAACTCTGGAACACTGAAGATAAGAACCACACTCAGTGTCAACCTCTCAACTGGCAAGTTGCTCTTGATAGAGCAATAGAAATTTATGGAACAAATGGAACAAATGGAACAAAACTTAATCAAAAAATCAAATTAATTTTGCTGGGATAAAGGTGAAGTAACCTGCACTAAGCTATTTGTGAAAGCTTCACAGTGTTAGTCTGGTGTTCTTATCAATGTATATCAGTGCAAAAACTAAACCAACTGGGGTGGTATAAAACCACTGACTGAAACTGTAGGTTTTAAGTATGACATTGACCCCAAATGGAGATAATTGTTTCATCTTTCTTTAACCTCTCTTCATTTTTGGAAATTACAGAAGTTACTTCTCTCATTAAAGTTAATCTAATGAATGACATTTCTGGCTCAATCTTAGTTCAAAACAGACCAAACTTCAATATTCTATTAAGACAATTGAAAAGGTAAATTAAAGTAAAAATTTGCTTAATGTTACATTAAACTGTGTACATTCACAGGCAGGGGGCTTATCTTCCTGTTTGTTTATTTACCTTCATGATGGTTTCCTCGACGAGTTCTGGAGCCTCAAAGGTGATTGGTCCTTCCATATTAGGAGGCGAGGCAGCAAATGTGATGGACCCCTGGCTGGATGGGGAGCCCTCCCCATACTGGGAGCTTCTCCTGGACTGGGAAGCCCCTATGAAGAAGGTCGGGAATGTTGGTGGGGTGACGGCAAGGCACGCACCTAAAACAATGAGAGATTGGCAAAAGAAGATATTCTTACTCATTAAAAGGTGACTACTACATAACCCATAACTGACAGAGCTTATCAAAAAATTCCACTAAGCTCTGAAAAATATTGCGGAACGAAATATTCCAACGCCGTCAAAAGAAATGCTTTTATAAGTATGGTACAAATTTTGAAAATGTTTGATATCTAAAATTTATCTAGTTTGACGTGTATTAAAAGTTGACTGGTACCTTCAAAAAATCCATAGTATGGTTTTTTTTGGGACCGGTTACCTTCAAGTTTACTTCTATTAAACTATGACAATATCAACTATCATTATATTTTGAGAGCAAAAAGTGACTAATTGAACTAGTCACATTTACCAGGAGGATTCCCAGATTAAGAATAAAAATTTAATTCATCTTTTGACTACTCATTTTAAGCATTCTGTCTCTGTCAAATAATGAGGGACTTTGAAAACTATTAAGTAACACCTTTCCAAACACACATTTGAAGATGGTTTTAAGGTACACAAGAAAAAGGAATCAGTTTCAATGTTGTTTACAAATGCAATTAAACTTCTCAAGGAATATTTAAATCAAGTTAACAAAAGTACCTGGTATTCCTTCCAGACTGGCAGAAGGGGTCTTTGGTAAGGAATCAAATGCTGCCCTCAGTGCATTCTGGTCGGCTATTCTGCT
Source organism: Apostichopus leukothele (assembly GCA_010014835.2). Classification (NCBI taxonomy): domain Eukaryota; kingdom Metazoa; phylum Echinodermata; class Holothuroidea; order Aspidochirotida; family Stichopodidae; genus Apostichopus; species Apostichopus leukothele. The sequence continues at coordinate 10,643 of JAAAKB020286033.1, forward strand.
AAAGCTTGCGCTCCGTCTGAAGGGGATGTTGTCTCTCAGTGAATTGCAACCATCGTCCGTCAGATCGGAGGACGTTCGTACCCTTCGGCTCATATATATAAATGGCAGACTGATTGGCTGTTGGGAAGAGAGACATTTACATAAACGAATACCGCAAATTGTTTACACAGACCTTCAGGGAAACACCCTATAAGCTCTAAAATGGTCATCAGTCACTCATTCCTTAACCACTTCACATCAGCTCATTCTATCAAGAGGTATCTTGCAGATTCTTATCTGACATATCAGCTAATAACATATATGCCAAAATGGTCACCAGTCACTCATTCCTTGACCATTCACATCAGCTCACTCTATCAAGAGGTATCTTGCAGATTCTTATCTGACAAAAATATAACAATCAGCTAATAACATATTTGCCAAAATGGTCACCAGTCACTCATTTCTTAACCATATTCAATTTAGCTCATTCTGTCATTCAAGAGGGTATCTTTACTAACCGATATCTGTCGCAATGACACTGTGGTTAAATATACTCAAAGACGGACACCAGTTACTAATTTCTTAACCATTCAGGCCTTCGCTTATTCTATGAAGAAGTTACACACTTCCTAATTACCCTTTTCAGTTTGAATCAGTTAGAAATAAGGGCACGTATCTCATCTGTATCACTGATTAACATCAAATGTGAACTTTCTCAGGAAATAATCTCTTAATTACCAAAGTTGGAGGAAGGAGAAATAAAACAAACTCACATTTGTCTCAGACAAATTGTCTCAAACAATAAGAATCAGCCAATAAGATATCTTCAATCTCAGCTTATCTGATAAATATCTACATTTTTCATAAATAGATCAAATTTTCCTAACTAGTTTGAATTTTACATCCCACTGCCCCACAGTAATGCACATATTTTATCCATCACCTGAACTTAATTCCAAAAGACCACATAATTTGTTTTTGAAAATTATGTATTATGTAACCGCTACACCTCCATCCTCCCCCCATTCCTCTCCCTCCCCCTCCCCACACTCTCCTAAGGATTCGAACAATCAGTGATAACACGATTTCTTACCTCAGAAGGACTAGAATCTTGTCTCGAAGCTGGGCCAGCTTGGATGGCAGGCAGTGAAGGTGGGGAAGTGAACTGTTGCGGTGAAGCCAGTCGAGCAGGTGATGAAGCTGTCGCAAGATGAACAAGATTAAAAAAGATAACACATCAGAGAGAATCAACACAGACCTGTATCAACGATTCCATTAATTAAGCTAAAACCTTTCAGAATTTCACATTTTACGTGCAAGTAGATACGGAAATATGGCAAACATTTGTTTGTTTCCCAGGTGGTGTTTGTAAGTGACAAGTAGCATTTGATTTAGGTATTGTCCATTATTTTCCTCTGTTTTATAGAAATAGTCATGACAACAGGGGGGGGGGGGGTACAAGTAGGTGTCTCTCCTTTGAAACAAATGCCTGTATTAAGTGATCATCAAATTACGTGTATTTATACTAACCACTAGAAAAGAAGAGATTTCATAACAAAGAGATTTAACAATAATCATCTGTAAAATGTACACAGATGTACTACTGTAGCAGATCTCATGTGTATCATCAACCTTTCCTAACCAAACACCAACAACTGGTTCAAGACAAGACTCACACTACTAACAAGCCCCACTTTACTAATTGTTCACCTAAGTGTAAATAGCAGTTTTTCACACAAACTTTCAGAATTATGATGAAAACAATGAATAACAATACAGAAAATGCTACATAAATATAAAACTGTAATGGTACACCTTTGTTTGCGATTGACTACTGAAACAATTTTAAAAGATAAACAATGCAAAAAGAACAATGAATGATTGCAGGGGAAAAGTTCACACAGAAACTTGACAATTATTATTCTAGTTTGATGAGCAGATGTACATTTTTATAACAGCTCAAGTATCAAGCTATTGGAAGGATTGCCATAAAAAAAATATAAAAAAATTTAAGAAAAAAAGAAGAAGAAACACAGCAAAAGCTAAGAAAATATTTTGCACTTTAGCCTGAGGATGCTGAAAGAACATAAATGACTTTGTAACAAAAAGAGGGTTTATAGAGCAAAGTATATTTTGATGGATTTATGGATTATTATATATCTATATTATTTATTGAAAAGCCAGGGGTTTGGATAAATGACATACACAGATTAACCTAAACCTTCGGAAACTTTTGTACCATAAGATTTTAATGTACACAAATAATTTTACTTGACAAATCCTGCAAAATTGATGAAAATTAAGCCTTTGAGCTTTCTGAATAATCCAATCTTTGAATCCAATCTTTGAATAATCCAACCTTTGATATAATGGAAGTATGTCATGTATAAAGATAAATGGTCGAGAGGGGAAGGGTAGAAATGTAACCCAGGGAACGAGGACAGGGGTACTTTGAATAATAGTATTATTTAGTTTCATTAAATTGAGGGTTATTCAACTAAACACAAACAACGTACTTGCAGAGGTGGGTCAAGAAAGATGGAAAGTGGGATCTAAAACAGGGGGAAAGGGGGGGGGTTTCAATAGGGGAAAAGGAGTGGTCAAAACCAGGGCAAAATGGTGGTCAATAAGTGAGGGTGGGGGGAATCAAATAACTACAAATTGGGAGGAACTTCAAACCAATTAAAGTCATAAATGAGCTAAAAGCCATACCTTGATCAGTATGAAAAAGCTCTGAGCATGATAAATGAAAACAGAAAAGATTTGGATGAAAACAAGATGCATGAACATGAAGCCAATATATGGGATTTAAACGGTGGAAGAAATTTGTGAAACACTGGCTGAAAGATTCTTGTGTCTCAGAGTGAACACACCACATTCAAAGCATTCCTTTAACTGGACCGTGAATGTTTTTTAAGATGGCGAAAGTTTTTCATGGCAATGAAAAATGTGATTTTGATTATAAAACGAGAGTAACTCTCTTGAATAACATTTGAACTTGTGCGGCCTCTGATGGTTATTCCATTCACATATTGGAGGGAAGGGTTTGTGAATTCTTTGAATTAAGCCTTCTTACAAAGAGAAAAATTGATAAGTCATCCACTAAACAAGTTCCTAGAAGTGATGAAAATCTGTTTCTAGAAGTGATAAAAAATTCTATTTCTTGCAAGAATTGTAGAATGCAACAAATGAACAATGGTTTCATAGTACTACACATCACTTGAAAACTTTTTTCTTCTGGCAGATCGGGTCGGACGATTAAAGACGACAAACTTACTTTTTCTCCTCGTCGGTGACTTTATTAACCTTGGTGGAGTCGTCTCTGTGTGTTTTCTTAGGGGGTTAGGTGGGGACATTTTTAGCACCCATGATTTAGGGGAATCGCTCTCACCAGACGATGGTGAGCCCCTCCTTCCTCCTGTCAGAGGTGGCGATGGGGAAGGGGAATGGCTGATTCGATGGAGAATACCGCCTGTAGCAGAGAGAAGATAATTTTTATAAATCTTTAATACAGATGGAAACATTTCACTACAGAAGTTACAATTACTAACATATTCAATATATGCACCAGGTTCACTTCGAGCCAGTGTTGTAATTTTTCTCAAAATTACTTCCAAGTATTTTTGTTATTTTTTATAATTTCTTGCTTATCGGAAAGGACGCAAGTAGCTCGTCATTTAGTCTAACATGGTAACATGACTAACTTGTGCATCCTTTGTATGCTAAAAATAATTACATCCGTCAAGAAAATGGGGTAAAGATTAACTGTTGATACCAATCCGACAGATTAAAAGAAAACATTGAGGTACCAAAAATCTGTGATTAAAATTTTTAAATTACAATAAGTCCAATTAACCCTTGCATTGACTTCTGGATATTAAAAACATTCCTTGTCAAACCGATGAAGTCACAGAAATCTAATCGAGCAAAAATTTGAAAATATATATGAATAAAATAATAAATAAATAAAGGTAACAAAAAGTAACTAAGAGACCAAAACCTTCTGAAAAGATGAGTTTGTGAGATTCTACGAGGAAGTTTACCTGTTGGCAATGATGAAGAATATGTGATGGGTGAAAGGGTTGTTCCTGGAGTCGGACTAGAGACCTTGGTTCTTATTTGCGTAGCCTGTGAATGGGGGAGATATTTTGAAAGAAATGAGACGTCTAAAGGTTTAAGAGTCATCAATGATTAAACAAACAATTCAGTGGTTGTAACTGGACATGTCCATAGTGAAGTCTTACATGACACAAAGATACAAAGCTTCACCTACAGTCAACAGGTTAACAGAATCTCTCTTCATCCATGAGAAAATGAGATTGAATCATTAAAGCCAATTCTAGAACTTTGACAATGTAAAGAGCCTATCACTCATCAAGAATGAGAGAGAATATGGAAAAACTCTCTTTGTTATTCTCCAAGATACAGATCGTGTGTATGCTACGTGCAATGTGGGTGCAGTTGTTTTGTATTCCTTTACCATTGCCTGTAACTGACATACACACACACACACCTGTACAACTACAACACACACCCATACAATTCTGGCAAAGCTTATAACAGATTTCTTGCAAACTTTCTCTGACATAGGATTAACAAGGCTAATTTAAACCATGCCGACATTATCTGTTTCAATGATTTGCTAAGATGAATTATTACTGTCATTGAAATCTGAAAATAAGTTAAAAATAAGTTTGTTTGAATCTGTGAGTTCCACCACTAAGGTTTCAAAAAGAGCTCAGGGGGGGCTTTTTGCTGACTAAATCATGGCTTAAAACTGAAAAGACATTATTTATCATGGAAGATGAAAAAAACAGCGACATACATGTGGTGATGTTCTGTGAAGCACTAGAGCATTAGCCGGTATTGCCTTAGGAGACAGCTTGGTAGACTTCTTTGGCGGCTGGGACTGAGGTGATTCTGATCCTAACTGAAGACTGCTTGGCCTGAGTGAAACAAACAATTGTGTTTTTACAGCTTACAATATGGGCTGATAAAGAAATGAACTACACACAGTGCACATATACATACCAAAACTGTATTATACACGTTTGATAGAAACAGGTACAAAAACTTCTTCTATCCCTGAGCTTTGTCTTAGATGCATCAGATCTTTCTGTAATTGTACAATTCAACAATAACGTATCTACTATAAGTTTAGGTCAAGTTTTACCTTCCACTAGGAGAGGGGCTGGAGTCGTGGCCATGATCACCAGTACCGAATGGTGTGCTGAAGTGAGAAGGAAATGGAGGAGACGCCTGGGCACCAGATGGTTGTACCGACGGTTGACCCCTGAAATCGAACAGAAATAAATGGAGTAGAAAGTACTTCAGTTAAGAGTTTATAGACAAGCTTCATAATGCAAAGTTTATTCGCTGGTCTGCAGTAATCCCGCTATGGTTCTTGAGGTTGCCGTGTAAAAGGGTGACACTGTGACTAACGAATCAAAGTTTGTTTTCAAACATATTTTCTTAGCATTATACCTCTCAATACTCTCCTAATACGAGATTAAGTAATGAGAATATTATTGATTCACAGTGTTAGAGCTACATGAAAATTTCACCCTTAAAAAATTATGGAATGACATTTCAAAATGCAAGATGTCTGATAACTACAAAATTATTGTGAAATCCATTCAAGTTGAACTCATGCGCATCTTGTTCCCAAAGATTTCAAAAGATGTTTGCTGTCATACAATCAATAACTGATTGAAAAAAACCGCACCCAAGAAGCTTTCTAAGTATTTTGAATTTCTGACCAAGTTTGATGCATTTGTGGCAATGTTTCAGGATACAAATACAAAATGAAATATTTCATTTTTCATTTATGGTTTGGATGATATCGAAAGAGTCTTTTTTCATCAAAAGTCTTTGCAGCCAAAAGTGCTGTTTGTAAAGACTTTTCGATCACATCACCAAAATATTTGTTGTCATTGTGTCCTGTTTGAGTTTTTCATATTTTTCATATTTCTGATCAAGTTTTTTCACTATGACTCACCTGCTGGAGGCTCTCACTTGAATCACACTATCAGAATGACCTGTTGTCCTACTCGGTATAGAGGTAGACACTAAAACAAAGTCCTGCATCGACAAAATAATGGTGAAAATAATAGTGAAAAAAAATGAATAGGATAATGATAATAAACACTGTAATCCATACTAAGAGCAAAACTCAATATCGTTATCATAACGACCACAACCATCTCAAACTAGGCTAGTCTAACATTATTATTATTATTTATTGAATTTCATATAGTGCAACCCCAACAAAGTTTTCGGTTGCGCTTTACAACAAAATACAAAGAAAGATTAAACCATTCATAAGAAAATAAGA
>JAAAKB020286137.1:0-16954 GCA_010014835.2 Apostichopus leukothele
ATCATGGCTTTAGGGCCATCAATTTGCGGTACATTCACTTTATTTTCCCTCATAAATGCTCTGCTGGGGGGTTTAGCCCAGTTTTATGGAAGTGCAGTATGGGCCTAAATGTAAAGAATGACTATTTTCAAGAGTCTTCCATATTCTTTTTACCAAGACGGACGCGATACATTCGCAGAATACTTTTGAATTTGTGGATCTCTGAGAAAAGTTGTTCATTTTTCTCTCAAACTATTATGACAAAATTAATCTGCTATAATTACAACAGCTTTGCTTTAAATTTGTCTCTAGTAAGTTCCTGTCCACAACTGCAACAGGCCAGCAGCGTTTGCGATTTAACTTAATTCTCATATGTTAATGTAGACCTGCATATAATACAGTTATTCATCCTTCAGGGAAGGTATCAACATTGTAACAACATATTGTAACCACGGGTTACAGTTTTTAAAATTTCTGGTGCCTCACTGAAGGGCTCGTAGCGGCTCTCTGACAGAAACTCAAAATCAAAAATTGTAACTTGAGAAGTAGGTCTCTATTTTCTGCACCTGCAAGACTCCAATACTTCCAAATTCAAACCGAGACATGTACATTCTGATATACTTCCAAATTCAAACCGAGACATCTACATTCTGATATATATGCATGTTATCCATCCACTGGCTGCCAGGAAACACCCTAGTGTTTTGATTGCAATTATAACAGCAATGCTCTGGAGTATTTGGGCTGTGTGCTTGGTTTGAAATTGTTTACTTGCAATGAAAGCACCCATGCATACTATGTCAGGATAACTCTCACATGGGATCAAACTGTATTCTGTGAAAACAAATTCCTACTTGGGGACTGAGACCATCAAAGATACCTCAGAGATATTAGTTGATTTTGCCATAAATTCAAACTTGTCCAAATCCTATTTATAGGTGATTTCTATTCACTTGTATGAATTATTGTCATTGAAGAAGTTGGCAGAGAAGCTTTAAGATATGAAGGGAAAAAAAAAAATACCACAAAAACAATGACAGTTCTGAGCACCTGTTAACAATTCTGCACATGATTCAGTGCTAAAAGTAGAGAAAATGGATTATATACATCTAATGACTGCATGCGTACTACGTAGCTCTTTTCATTTGTCCTCGGGACAAGAGGCTTATGATAGGCATACTGATGTGCTACATAACGTGATCAGAATGGAGAGACATAGCCAGTATACATCAGTGTGCACCCTTACGCACTTGCAACTTTAATATTAAAGAGTAGAAACATATCAATAATAAAGCAATTAGTTAGAATTCATCAATAAATATAAAATAGTACTTCTTCTCCCATATTAAACAGGTGCATGCAGCATGGTAGATAAATTAATGAAAAGTACAGTAACAAAGTCATCTACTGTACCCTACTTCTTGTATGCAGAGACGGCTAGCTGGCCAATATGTATATATCTCATTCTGCTAGAAAAGAAAAAGTTTCCTACACTTATATTTGATATCTGTGTTTGAAAAGTGTTTTATGAATTTTCAATATATTTGAAGCTTTTCCTGTGACATGATTGGATCTAATAAAGTATGAGCTCAAAATTTTGCATTTGCCCTGAGGGAGAACAGTATGTTCCAAAGCTAACCAGTTGTTTTGACCCATTTATAAATTACACTTTCAGATCAAAACTTGACTCTTATTACATAGGAGTCCCAACATGCAACCTTTAATAGATTTTATGGGTAGTTTATAGGCAGCTTTCAGTGTTTTCTATTCTTCAGGAAACTGCCAATTCATGACTGTTGTTTGAAAGCTGTTCATATACCACTGTATGATGGCAAGTTATTAATTCCTCTTCCTTTAACCAGTCTGTAACACACACTTTACCATCAGCCTTTGATCTTTACAGATAACAATTGAAACATCAAAAATCAACAGCATGCAGAGATAATGAAGACTCACAGAATCATATAAATGAGAGTGAAGAGCTCTGACCAAAAAAAAAAACAAAAAAAAATATCTGAATGTTGGAAGATGCATAATACTGTTCTCTCTGTGGTTAATTGATTAAATCTCAGCTTTGTAGCCATACTATATAAAATAAATAATTCTTTCAGGAGAAATACAGATACAGTAAGTGAATTGCAAGTCAACTTTAGTCCAGTCAGGGGATCAGTGTGTAAACTATTTCAAGTACAGCTCTGCAAGTCTGCATACAGAACAGCACATTAATTAAATGAATAAATTCATGATTACTGAATGCTTGGTATCTTCATTTTACACTGTATACTTTGTATCCAGTATTTTGTCTTAAATCCCAGCAGAGTTATCTCTGAGGGGAAAAATTTCCATTTGAAGGAGAATGTATTTCAATATAGACACTTACAACTGTACTTAGCGAGTAATTATGCTGATAAGTTCACTGTTTGCTAGCATCACACAAAAAAATCAAAAATTGTACCTTGCATCAACTTTTCAATAATTTCCATTTTTAGCATTAGCAGAGTGAATATGTCAGTCAAGTTTATCTGTGACAAGTGACTTGTTGATAATTTGATATCCTTTTTAATATCTACTGGTCAAAGAAACGACCACATTGTACCTCCAATCCACTTATAAAGTATCAATAAAGTATTTTATTAAGCTTGGCATACCTTCGAGAGTGTGATTGTGTTCAGCTATTAAGTAAATAACAATTAGTGACTTTAATTGTGACAAATTGGTATCGACTGTCCACCGGTCAGGCATGAGCAGTCAAGCGGATTCACAACTGCCAACAAATATTCATTAGACAGCACTACGTATTTCTTCTGTCAAATTCTCTTGGCATATTGGGATGAGCTTGATGGCGCCTTAAAACTATCCTAATGGTGGTTGAATTTGTCAAGTCTTCTCTACTTGCAATCCCCGCCGTTTATTTCCTATCAATCTGATTATTTATCAACATGGCTATATATCTTGTTAATTGTTACCATGTACACAAATACTTGTCATACTAACACTACATCCTACTGGGCTTCTACTAATTATGATTTATTACTTTATAAATCTCCTTTATTCAAATATGTATGTATTGAAAGAAGACGAACCAAATCTTCGTTTCAGCCACAGAAAAAGACCGTCTTTAAAACGTTTCCTGTTCTGTCAAGGTTGTGTACAGTGTTAGAATCGTGATAATTTCACTATGTACAGGAGGACTACAACCATAGATCTGTCAGCAAAGTATTAGTTTTCTGTAATATATATATATAATATATCAAGACTCGTTTTAGTTTTTGAATGAGCACAGGACATGATCAGTAATCATGCATCTGTGCATTAGTCAATGTCAGGGATACACACACTGTGAAGATATAGATTTATTGCACTAACAATTTAATACAGGTACATGTGTGTGATACTGCTGTATCAAGTTATATTTTTTTAATATTTAATTTTTTTTATAAACGTGAAATAAAACATGTCTGCAAATGCCTTGCTGTCTACTGCAAGGGTTACATACAATAGTTGATTTCTATGGCCTTACAAGGCACACATAACGAGAACAAATATCATAATTACATACAAAGCCCATTGTCTTTAATTACATCACATTTCATATTTGTCGACAGTTCTTCAGAAATGATAAATTTGATGACTGTTGCTCTGTAAGGACTAATTAATGCCCTTAGTTAGTGAGGTAAATGCTTCCATCGGTCAAGATACATATCGACGAAGGGATTTTCAGACATCTTGTATCCATCACATTTCACAAATTGTGACCTTTAATGTAGGCTAAGACATGAAACTTATAACCTCCATTTCATGATCAATTCTGCTTTAATACTGCATTACGGCACAGAAGAGCCCCGGATTCTTTTTCTTGGAGGAATCAATAAAGATGGCTTTAAAATAGGGTCAACACAATATAATAATAATCTGAACCAAGCAAGCTATAAAAAAATCATCTTAAAAAATACTAAAGATTTTCATACTTCATTAAAACGTCTGTTTCCTTCTCTCATCTGTTTTCTTCACAGCTTTAAAAGTGCTCTGAAGATCTCATCTTTGATTTTGTCGGGTAAATGGTGCTTCCTCTCCAAGCTCTTTCGCATCAAGGCATGTGATTTGCCCAGGAAATGGAAAGCTCTTGATAGAAAAGAAAACGACCCTCCGCAGAAACCGCTGTATAAACACACTAATCATGCACAGTCCGGTAGCCATGAGTTTCTATATGGACCAATGCCCATCGCCTTAATTGATTTTTGACAGGCTACACATGCAAACATAAAGAACCATCTCCTTCGGATGGATATTCATGTATGTAGTGTATGTTAACTGCCGATCATCCACACATAAGGATATATACCAAAGACCCAGCATTTATGTATGACTATATCTGATATCAATGTCACACAAAATTATGATGATAACTCTCCTCAACTATAATTTAACATTATACACATTCATAGCTCTTTCGATTGCTTACGTGCATGCACACTCAATCACACATATATATTTGTACAATAGCAATAATAATAATAAATCGGTTTTTTTATAGCACAATTTAAGCATCGAAGGCATTGCAATCTGTTTTAACAGGAAAATTCAAAATTAAAGGTCAAATTTGGAGAGATATGAAGTTATAAATCATGGCTATCAGAACTGGATGATGATAACTTATATAAAGTTCAGGTCATACTTAACATGTCACTAATAACAACGTCAAAAACTATACTGTATGTGTGGATGTGTATGTGTGTGTGTGATGAGCTCTATCCACAATGCATTATTATATAGTAATATTACTGTAGTTGTCTAGGCTGGATGATTTATCATATCTATTAGCAGGCCTAGTTATGAGATTTTGAACTGACATAAGATAGTACCCTTGTACCAGGTGGCATACTGAATACTAAAATCACTCGCAGGTGATCTGAACGATTCAATTTTATCCTACCGAAATACGATTCCCCACCGCTGTGAGAAAACGTGGTGAGCTGATAAACAGAACCACTTTGGAATGTTTTAAGCTATCAAATATGTCATTTTTCAACGTCTGTTCCAGGATTTAAGACAGTAAGTGTAAGAGCAGCTTATCATTTTAACTACTACTGTACTGTACACACTGATGTGAGATCTACATATTTATGTTTGTTCATCACACTGGGCTCATCATGAGGAGATTGTCACCATGGCGTTGCATGGTGCATCATCACTGCCTATAAAACACAGTGTTAAAACAAACAAATGCTGCATACATCTCAGGCATGTCCTCACCCTTGTCATTCATCGAGGTCAGGTGATAAAAGGATTGCGAAGAATCTGAAAGATAATCGCAGCAACCACTGAGGCCTTCGGTGTAGTCTCCTACAGCCAGCTGAGATTTTTATGAGCGATGAAATCCTGAGTGTGAGCAAATCGTTTCCCTGAATCCCTGGGTTAGTCTGTCCATTCATGCATACCACCTTGCCATATTTGCAATTTCTACACGCTAACTATCGGTATAATAACGTAATTTATCAAAGTGTATATTTTATCACCATCAGTTCTGGTCCTATTCTTCATCAAGTTCATCCTGCTATCACAGTAAATGGCTCATTACATGTAATATAACTCTTTTTGGCCAAAGAAGAACCGCATGGTACTGTATGTTATCATTATTGCTTTTATATAACTGTAGTATGCCTTTACATAATCCTTGTGTACTTTAATATTATCGTTGTGTGGTTTTATTTGATGGCGATGACCATCACTTGTGGTCCTTTGGACATAACGCATACTGCAAATGTGAACACTAGGCATTCTTGATGTAAAACATCTAAATGAACGTTTTGCATAGCACAAAACTGTCATAATTTTACATACATGCAGTACAGATACAGTAGAGCTTTAGATTACAGTTGTAGTGAGGAGACAGGTGAAGTGCAGAGCAAGGTGAAAAGATCCATGTAAATCTATGTAAATCTATGTAAATTTATGTAAATCTACATCATTTCATTCTGATGTCCGCTCTGAATAGACGATTTCATCCTCCTTCATTGATAAAAGTCATAAGTTTGCAAACATTAAAAGACACAAACATGGCTCCTGCATGGATCAACTTCACACCAAATTAAAATAAATTTCCCTGCATGGAACCACATAAAGAAGAGTCTTAAAGGTTCAAAGACAACATAATATACATGTGTGCATGAATAAAGTTGCAAGTATCACTTTAACCCAGAGGTGTGACAGCCAGGTTAGCTGACCTTCAATGTACACAGCATTCTCAGCAATTTAATCCAGAGACTAATTTTGATAACAATTTTAATTTAATTTTCCGTCCTTACTCATCACTGCAAGAGTGTCGCTGTTCAAGGGGGCCGACAACGACGACTTTCTCCGTGAATTGAAGTTGGTTTTGCGGTTGCTAACCGATACAACGGACAAAAAAGGAAACCCGTGAAGGTTCAGTGGATTTCTACCAAAAAAATCCATATTCAATTCAGGTAATTGGTGTCATGTATGTGCATGGCACATTCGCAAATAGTTTACAAGAACTGTGTTATGTAAATCCGAAGAAGGGGCATTTTAATGTTAACAGCATCTTTACAAGTGTAGTGTGTTGACATGATACAACATTTATGGCTGCATACTAGTAATGTTCAGGGTGTGTTTTAACCATTTGTATACACTCTTAATTTCAAGGAGCTTCTTGAGTTAATGTTCATGAATGTTTCATGTTTTTACTAAGTACATTAAAACCACATAACAACTTAGTTTTTTTAGCTTCACTGGGTCTTAATGATCATTCAGAAAATACTGTAGGGTAACAGTAACAAATAAATTGTAAAATTTGGCAATTTGCAAATACATGTCACATGATCAATTCGAAGAATACTAATTATGTAAAACGTGTTTTGTCAACAAAACGTTGAATTAATCGTATCCAATTTATTAATCAAAGAATTTATGAATTTTCCTTCAAACCATACTTTCTCAAGTTGAATTAGTTGATTACATTTTCAAGATTTACATGTGCGCAGTTTTACAGGTTTTTACAAGCAGGAAGTTGCCACATCTTCTCTCTGTTCTTTCAACATATTAACTATTGGTACATAAAATAATGTCAATCTGGACATATTTCACCAGAGGCACATATGAGACACTCGCTACATAAACAAATTTATTAAATATATATTTAAAGATAATATAAATATATTGAAAAAAGTCAATCTTGATCACTTAAGACATCTTGACACAAAACTGATCTGCAGCTGTTTAAGTAATTATATGACATTTTCATAAAAAAATTATGACAACCGACCGAAATATCTAATTTCTTCCTTTGTTTTGTATGATTTTTTGGAGGAAGAGGAGCAACACATCCTAACGAGAGGAGAGCGTGAATTAATGCTAATTGGTTTAATATACATGTCTCCTTTTGTCATAAACCAGGACAGTAAAACCAAGTTATATATCTAAACTCGACGAGCACTAAAATTCAGAGAAAAAAGAACAAAATTTGCGTTATGCTCGGCGAGCGGTAATTTCCTAGTTACTTTGCAATCCATCACTTGACGAGAAAAGCCAAAAATATTCTAGCAAATTCCTGACTTCAATTTGGCAAATTGAAAACCATCTGCGAGACGGAGTCAGATGACGGCCAATAAAGAGGAAAAGATGAAAGAGAACGTGGTTTGACATTTACATGGCATTTATTGTAGTCAGAGCTAACCGACTTGCAGGGGGACATTCAAATAACTCATACCGATGTCTAAAAATGAAGGTTAAATTCTAGAGAGTCGACTCTTGGAATATGAAACTTGCTATATATGTATGACTTATATATATATGTTGAACTCATATTACTATCCCTGCTTTCTTAAAAACTAACAACACAACAGAACGTAGTCTCGCAAAACGCACCAAGAAGAGAGAAAAGTCTCATTTTCTGTGTAAGTTTTCTTTTTATTTCTAAGTATGAAAATTGTCAGACTTTTACATAAAAACTACATAAATCATAAAACCCAAGATATACTGGTGCGTGGGAGGATGTGCTACACTGTAGATTCGGGCAAACGAAAATTGCGAGCTAGAATCCCTCAACTTCCAAACGGTAGGTGTCACAACTCGTTCTGGGATAACCCCCTCAAGTATTTTATTGATTGCTTTACGTGTTTAGTTAATTGAATGCTAATTATTTAGCCCTGGTTTTGTGCATCCTTAAGCATTACGTAATCATTTATTGTTAACGAAATAGACGTGAAAGTTTGAAAGAATATATATAGAAAAGATGATTCTATGTTCTATGTAACCGATATTAATTTCATTGTTGTTGTTGTTTATAATTATATTGAACATTTGAAACGCATATACACTCTCTGTTCAACTTTACGCCGTTGTCGACTGCTCTCTTAAAAGAATCCGTGACAGTAGGCTCTAATGGAAGAGGGCAACTGCCTGAAGTGATCAACGGGGCGGGGGGGGGGGGCCCAGTGAAAGAATTTCACATATTTTTTGTAGGCTAGATAGATCAGAGTACAGTACATCAATTTAAGAGACAAGTAAGAGATGAATGAGATAAATCATTACCGACTAAAATATAACATAATACTTTTTCTAGTCATTTCATTTCTAGTCATTTCTAGTCATTCAACAATTTCTAGTCATTTTTATCAGCGAGTCCTATCCGTCAAGCTTTATTGCCAGTGAAAAACTTTAAACTTAGCTATTCTCTATCTATCTATCTATTTCCAAACATCGATTGCTTCCACTCATTGAGCAGAACAAGAGGTAATTGATTTAGCTGCAAGTAGAGAATGATTGATTTTACTTTTGACTTCAATTATTATCGGTCTTACTATCAGACAGAGCAAAGCATCTCTATCATATACTTCAAAATTTCAAATGACAGTCATCCACAAAATGTCATCAGTTACAGTCTTTATCAAGTTTACAATGAAGAACTTGACTTCAGTAAAACAAATGAGAGAAAAGAAAAAATTGTTGATATTTATTTTGAGAATTTGGATTGATATTAATCACCACTTGTTAGGTCATCCATCATATAATTAAAATAGAACGGAGCATTTGGTTTCTTAAATTTTCATATCAACATATAAAGTATTATGTGTCTTCTCAAAATTAAAATAGTAATGAAAGTTTTTATTCGCAAATTTTTAAATAATATGTAAAGTATTGTGTGTCTTCTCAAAATTAAAATAGAACTGAACATTTGGGAGTCCCAAATTTTAATAACAACATGTAAAGTATTGTGCATGTCTTCATAAAATTGAAATAGAACTGAACATTTAGGATTCCCAGACTTTAATAAAGTACTTATTATTTAATTGTGCGTGTTTTCTAAAAACTCAAACAATATTGCTGATTAGGGTACTGTAGGTTTAACTAGTTACAATAGTTGGTTTAAAAAAAATACTACTACACAAGTAAATGGTACAGATACATATCAACATATATGTACAAAAGCATACAAAAATACTGACCAATAATAAATGGTACATCATCATCACCACGGTGACTATACATTCAAATTCAACCACTGGATACAAACATTATCTTGAATACAACATTCCATACAACATCTAAACTCACTGTTCTATTAAAGCATTAACAATGAAACACAGTGAAAATATTCAGCACAGACAGCAACACCTACACTGTACCAAACCACATTTTGTCTTGGACCTATAGGTACACCCCATACCAAACAGGCTGCCCTCTGATACACTGATGTACCTGTACCCCTATTCTGTTCAACTTTGACATCACAATGCTATTTTGATATTAAATGCTCTCCTTTATATTTAGTTACTCATAAGGATTACACTTATAGTCTACATATTGTATCAAACTGCATACCGATCCGCCTTCTTGACCTTGAAATTCCTAAACACAGGAAACTTTATCATATTTTTACAGTTTAACAGGTGGGTACAAAATTTTGTGATCTTTGGCATTTAGCATGAACCAGAAATTTGACACTGGCAGAAGAAAAAACCACCTATCAAAGTTTTCTGCAATAGCATTGTCGGAAAGAAATGTTCCGAGCAATTTTCAATCTACTATACAGTTTTCTTCTTTAAATTCACATCACTAACTTTGAAACTGTCATTAAGTACCAACTTCAACTAAAACTGGAACTTTTCTCCCTTCTCCTATTTTTGTTTCTGCTTTTCTTTTCTTTCCTCTTAAAAAGTGATACTTGGTATCTTTCCTAGGGGTGTGTTTACTTCAATTTTGACTGTGAACTATAATTCTGGGTGTAGCTGGATGGCATTTCTCATCTTAGTCTCTCTTTTGATTCTGATATTACAGTAACATACTGTATATATTAAATACCATAAAAAGTAATGGGAAACCACAGAATGCTACTGAAATCTTCCTGTCAAGAAACTCGATATCTGTAGATTTACTTCAAAATCCAATTACGCTGTAACGGAATATAATTATTATAAACGTCCAGCAAACGGCAATCTGAAACAATCCGCCGAATCGTAAAAAATGGTTTTCTGATGACGGGGCCCTGACACTGTTAAGTCTTGTTTCGCCCGGAAGATTAAAGTCTCAGCGGGCGGATATTATGGTCAAGGTCTTCGAACGTCTTGGGAATCTCATCCAGAGTTTCGGATGAGATATCAAAGAAATTAATTCTTTGTTTGGAGCCTTGTATTATTATATAAACAAAACATTAACCAGGTAAAAAATCACCACATGATGGGTGGAAATTTTTTACTAATAATATCAAAATTATTAACTTTGTGTATCAAAAATATACAAGGATGTGTCCTGCCAACTTCCTGTCTGTTTGACTTAATTAAATGTGGTTATAAACGAAACCAAAATTAAAATTTTTGGGGTAACAATTAGGGATATAAGAGTTTTCCTGTGAAGGTGTGTAAACATACTGTATATTGGGACAGATCTCTCAAATGGGGATGTAAAGCATAAACGTTTCCCAAAACCTTACTGGTTTGGGAATTTACGAGCAACGATACTTTACCTGTCTCCCACTCCACATACAGTCTAGGTCGATAAGAAAGTGCATAAGTAGACTGGGTGACAGGTAAGAGGGGAGCAAATTAAATACTTGTGATTCCTGTCAAGAAATTACTGTACTCTTGAAAATTTTAAATAATATCAACATATTTTACTTTTCAAATGTCAATCTTTTAGCTATTTGCTCTTTCAATCCGGTATCATACATTAAGCTTAGTAATTAAACACGGTGAATCTAATTATCCTAGTACAGATGGGGCTGTACTTGGGGACAGTATTAAAACAAGTGCTATAATGTAAACAAGAACCTCATGTCCTTGGGAAACAAGTCACCTGTCCTTGTGACAGGGAGAAATTCTACAAACAATTTCCATGAAAATCATTGTTTACTGGCAAATGTTTTTAAATTCTGGGCTTGTAAGGCACCGCACAAAATTGGCGACCCATTTTGTGGTCATGACACATCTTGAGAAGCCTGGCCCTAATGAACAGGGAACAATCTATATGGATCTTATATATAGATATTATAGATATAGATTTTGTCATAGCAGAATGCGCTACCTGAAGTAGCAGAATTTCTGCAAAATGCAACAAAACATATATACCTGACTCTTTCAACTGATTCTGCTCAAAACAGTTGGATCCTACCTATACTATACATACATACATATGCACGCACGCACATACATACACACATACATACTGTACATACAAACACACAAACATACATTCAGCAATCTAGATCACAATGACTTAGTTTGGAAGACTTGGGATATACTATAACACAGCATAAATAATTCATCAAATCTATGTACTGTATACAAAGAATTAAATTTTCTTCAATTGGATAAAAATAAATTAAAAAATCTTGACGAAAAAAAACCGACACCAGTAATGACATAAATTAGGAGAGATCAAAATGAATTTATCAGTGCATGAATACTCCTAGATATGCTGAGGCTGCCTATTATTGTACTTTTATTATCTTCTTTTTTTTTAATTTAACTGACAGAGTATATACAGTAATGCAAAGGTGTCGATCAGATTCAAGACACTGCTGGAAATAAGGCATGATTTCCTCGATGAGTAATGTAGAATGCGGTCGCCTTCCATCTTCAAGAGATTTCCTTTTGGCTACTTAAAACAATATAACTCAGCCGCTTTCTGAGATCTAGATGGGACGACGACGCTGAGCTCTCAATCTAAACAAGATTTGCAATTATCGAACGGACTTTCCACGTTTGACCTCGGATTAAAAATATAAAGACTTACAGCGGTGTGGCCTGGATTGGGTTTCAATCACACATAGCTCGATAATTTAGTGATCACCTAGGAACAACAGCCCCTTAATCAAACTTCAGTTTTAATGAAGAAGTGTCTCATGATGAAGTGAAGGAGATCGATCTCAACATGGATTTTAAAACTCAGATCTAAAGTCAGCCACTGTCCAGAGTGATATTTTCCAGCCAGGGGGAAATTCAAAATAAGATGAGGAAACAAAACATGGAAAGCAAAATCATTTTCCAAGAAGAAAAAAAAGAACAAACCTTTTTTCTAATCTTCCTGAGATGAGGACGGGAGGAGGGTGGGTGGGGGTGGAGCAAAAAAGAATATAACGGGAAGAATGATTAGTAATTTGTCCAATTTGACTTCTATGTTGAGTACATTTTTCAACCAAATTATTCTTGATATGGTACCAAGGGTCGATCTTTCATCCTTGTAAGAATATAGTTTAGAAGTGAAGGGTCGAAAACGCTACTGTATTGATAACTTGTAAGATAAGCGACGTAAGATTTTGTCAAACTGTCTGAAATATATTTTTCCTTTAAATTCGCAAAGTTAGATATTCATCACCAAGTATCTACAATTAAAATGGAATGGAAAATGGTGGAAATTAGACTAACGACATGTATCCAACCAAACAACAACTTAAACATCACATTTTCAGGTTGCCAACCTATCTAAGTCAATATCTTCTCCAAGACTCAAATTCCTGAACATCAAACCGAGTACCTTTTTACTGAATTCCCTCAACCGTTGTCGAAATTTCCAATCAAAATACGGAAATGAGCAGCGATAAACTCGGGAGAGGCAGTCAGTAGGCCAATGACCCTTAAAAACAAGACTTTCCCCTCTTTACAATTTCTTCTTTTATCTTCTTCGTACAGTATGTTCAATTCACAAGAGACACTGCACAAACAATTACTGAGGTCCTTCAGACAACTAGACTGAGCAATAAAGCACGGTTAATTCCTAACTTTGCCATCATTCCTTTTGAAACACTGGTTAAAAAAAAAAACGCAACTTTCTCTCTCTGAGTGGCTTTGTAAAATTTTATCTCTCCAAAAATCTGTATGCTCTACCAATCATATTCAGATGAAGAAGCGGGCGATGCCTCGGAGTCTGACTCGAGTGTTAATGTAGCATTAACCTTAATTGTCACAAACTATCGGTAGTGATATCCAATACCGAACCAGATGCATGTCTACCCGGAAAAATAAATGAGCGGCCTTTAGCGTTTGCTATCAGAAGCCGAGATGTCATGCCCAGAGAGAGACAGAGAGAGAGAAAGAAGAAGTGAGTATCAGGACGTGAGGCATCGGATGAGTAACATGCGTCGTATATCAAACCGACCGATATCGGATGCTACCATATCCAACAGATGATATACAGTAATAGGCCTTGCCTTAGATCCACACCTGGCAAAGCTGGTATGGTAAACAAATTTGATAAGGTGAAGAAAGATAAACAGCCAGTGTTAAGTGTGAACTACAACACAGAATTAGCATATATTACCTATAAATGTACATTGTACTAGTGTATAGACATGGTTATACTATAAGGAATAATATATAATATTGTGCCATGATCCTTGTACGTACTTATTAGAGAGGCATTAAGAGGACTCAAACTTTTATATTAACCTTGTCTAGTATCATGGCCAAATTTAATGTGCAAGGCACCAAACTGCATCATTCAATAACATCAGAAGAAGGAACAAAAGTTACGATGAGTATCGCGATGCGATGACAAATTCACGCAATCGATCATCGTCAAAGTTGCTATTTACAGCCTAATCTTGGACGGTGTTTAAAACCACCTGGATTACATAAACTATTAACTAATTTGTAATCTGTGTGTACAGTAATTGTCCGATATAAATAGCTCTGGTAACTCTTGCTATTTCTTAATATGGTACTGTGGACACCTTCTGTTAGAAGCTTGAGACATTGAGGTCATATTCACAACATCACATCTGCAAAGGCTTCACATCAATCAAGGAAATGTGCAAATATACAGTACAGTACATATCTGCTTAATTCGTGGGCATCATACTTAGCACAACATGATTGGTATAGGGAGTCCAATACATGGCATGCCAAGGACCACATTTGTTGCCCAGGGAAAAAAGGGGTAGGAGGTCTAAAGGGGTCTAAAGGGGTCAGAGTTGAATACTGGTGGCATATTGATTAGATTTCAAACAGAAAAATCTGCCTTCACTTCCTCACAGTGGGGTAACTAGTGAAGTGTCTCAATATTCAATAATCATATTGAATTTTCATTAAATCCATTTAAAAGTTGCCTCAACAGACACAGGCAGTGTGAAGGCCTTTTTTCTCCTTCAATTCCCGTTTTTGGTTTCCCAAAAGAGAAAACTATGAAGTCACTTTTACCGACCTTTCAAATTGAGAGGGGAAACCTCGTATTACAAAGTCGGCAATGACTATAACATGGATCGCAACGTTGGTAATTACTACTACGGCTAGTTTCGTCAAACACAAAAACATACAGAAAATCCTTTGGCCAGTGACGGCTAGACCGTCATTTCTCAGAAAGGTTGCTATTAGTTAATCATAGGGTCTGCACTGTTTGTCAATGTTCGAAGAAACATTTAACAGGTAGTATAAAATTATCAAAGGAACATTAAAATTGTACTTGGTACGTACTATTCAATTAGTAACATTTGGTTGATAATATCATGTAGTTATCATGTCTATAAATGTTAAAATATGTTGTGTTTGATACGGAAATTTTAACCCCTATACAGATAGTCCAAGTACCTTCAGCTTTGTAGGTTAGTCCATTATGTTGATAGGGGTAATGTAAGTTGGCTTGAAATAAAACCAAAAATGGAAATATATCTCTAACGAAAGCAACTGCATACATATGGCAGATGACCTATGAGGAACACATTTATATTTTATGTATTCTGATATAAAGTTCTCATTTGACTACTCAAAAATGCATATTACATGCCAACCTTACGCATTACGAGTAGAACCCCTGCGACAAATCTAACGCAATGACAGGTAGGACCTTGCAATGTCATCTGTGAATTAATCAGGTCACACTTCTGGAGTCTATGCATGCTAAGTTCTTCAATACCTCCCCTTATTACCTTTCGGGAAACATTTTTCATACTGTAGTTTTGTTTAAAGTTTTTAATGATACAGTGGTCCATCATGTCGCTAGCTAAAGCATGGACTGTGCATGAAAGCTGTTATGGTGCATGTAGACTAGCGCATAGTACAGCTCTAGTATACTTTCCATGTTACGTACACTGTATGGTTGTGTTTTGATCTTCCAGTCATTCAGTATCTGTACTAGAGAGTTTACCTTTGTTTTAACCCTTGATCAATCTGACAGTCGCAAGCAAACTTTATGAAGACGAAGAGATGCTCACCAAACTCATTGGATCTAAGCCTTAATTTCAAACCCTTATAAATATATAGGCCACACCTGTTATATGGCTGTTTGTCACCAACAACTGAAGTAACCTACATATTTGAATGATTTGTCGCTGGAGAGAAAGGTTAATTAGAATCACTTGCATATTTACTGTATGTTGAACATTTATTAGGATGTAAAGATTTAAATAATGACAGAGCCACATAGGCCACATAGAATACCTGTAAACAGGCCTCCTGCTAGATAGTGTAATCATCCCATTAATAGTCAGGCTTCTTGTCAACAATACAAATTATAGTTAGATGCCCATATCTCCCAATGCATGTCAACTTGTCAAGATTAGCTAGTTTCTACACAGTCAGTACTTAAAGATTCCACAGAGATGGAGTGACAAGATAGGAAGAAACATAGCATATATATAAACCACTTCATTAGTTACGACTGCTGCAAGTTGCTCTAGTTATGCTGGTTTTACTGCTGTTATATTTACAGTACTGGGCTTACCCACTAGCTCAAAGAGTTGCCTTCTCCTATAGTAAACGAATGCTTAATTTTGATAATTTACTTGAAATCAGCAAGAATTGTAAGTTGACATCTTATGAATCTCAGTTTAACTGTAATCTACTGCAGCTGGTCAACATCGCCAAATTCCACTTGCTGCCAGATGGCTGGACTTCACTCAGATTGTCACTATGGGAGCCACGTTCTGTAAAGACTCAATATAAGTTTTATCCGAAGCAAAGCCTCAACTGTTGATGGCAAAAATAACTTCAGGCTGATTCTTATCTGCTACGTATTGACTATACATGCTGTTACAAAACTGTTGTAGTGAAACTGTGAAAGGCTAACTTGGCTAAGTAACAACAGTCAGATAGACTTTGCCCAAGATATTAAAAATCCACTTTGACATGATTGTACCAACATCATAAATACTTTCTTCATTCAAGGTGAGATTATTAACCACACTTTAAGCATTAAACATTTGATTCATTAATACTGTACTAATACAGTTAATGGTTAAAGAAACAATCCTTTAAAGCTTATCTACACAGAATCAGGGAATTAAGTCAGTGTCCAAGTTTTGTGTAGGATTTCCAAAGGCTCTGATTTTTTTTTCTTTTCATTGAATACTTTAGTTCCTGTATAGAAGACTGCTTTACATCTTTACACTTGTATAGCAACTTGTCCATTAGATTAACAGTATATTGCATTTTGCGATGCGATACTGGATAATAATAATAATAATAATAATAAATGAGACTTATATAGCGCCAAATCAGTAAACAAAAGTCACTGCTCAAGGCGCTTT
>JAAAKB020286246.1:0-16943 GCA_010014835.2 Apostichopus leukothele
AAATTGCATCTGAAGCCACCTGGAAATGCAAAAAACACCCCCCTCCCCTTAGACCCCTCCCCAGGCCGGCCATCAGTCTTCAGCCCCCCCACGCAAAAGTACCTTCCTACGCCACTGTGGTCATTACAAATCCATGCTTTTTCGAGTATGATATCAATTTGGGAGTGTTGTATAAAAGTGTGCTGCATCTGCTTATAACTTATGTGATGTCTTAATGCTGGTTACCTTTCTCCTTCCATAGTTACTGTCTCAGGAAATGATATTTTACGAGGAATATTACTTCAAGTGAAGAGGCCTGGAACAGCCATTCCTCTAGGATCATGGGAGGATATACCAGACTTCCTACAAACATTAGTGTGTGAAGGCACTGAGACTTCCATCACACACATCAATAACATACCAAAGACTTTACCCTTTACTCTTACCTGGGTTGCTCCTGATGAATTCGTTGGAGTTATACAGGTTTTGTGAGTATTGTTTGGAAAAGATTTTTATTCATAAAGTAAACTTAGATCTTCATGTATGTGATGCTCAGTTACCAAAAGTAACATGTAAGGATGTGTTTGCACCATGATAACCGTTTTTACCATAAATACAACCCAGGTTCCCATGTTGATATTATAATGGTAATAGAAATGCTAGAGTTCTCATGCCTCCGTCAAAAGTATAACCCATGCAAATTTGGTTCATAATACTCTATAAAATGTATCTTTTATTCATGTTTTTTGTTAGTATTTTGAACTTTTGCTATGAACAAGGTTATTTTCAGATGTATGCAAGAAAGGGAATACTACCTCTGTTTAAGTGTTATTCTTGGGACTTGAAATTAATGAGAAAACCTAGATGAATCAAACATTTTTGCACTTTTGAACACACTTTCAGCTAGCCTGGAAAGAGACTAGCAATATCATATTATACATTGTCAACATCATGCATACAAATATATATATATGCAACATATATATATATAACACATTTGCACATTGCAATGTGTTAATTATTTCTGCTTATCTACTGTAGATATCTTTTTTTAAGTACTGTCAGTACTACATTCTACACCCCATTCAATTATTGATAAATGCATTCAAAGATTTCATAAGTTTATGTTAACTTATATTACAGTGCTACAACTGTCAAGGTTAGAGAAATCTTTTGGACAGGTGTTGTTTCTGATCCCATTAATGAAACAAATGGTAAGTTATTTACTTGTCCTTTTTGTCTCTATCAGCTTAAAGATAATGGCATTCATGACATCAGAGCTGTATCTTTACTGTTGGTGTGAATATGTTTACTAACAAATGTAAAGGCTAGCTAGGTTGGCTTTGTTTTTCATTAACAGCTTCAGCCTCTTGCATCTGTGTTTGTTTTTGCTTCCAAAATCAGCTTTAGCATATATCTAATCACTCCCAAAGAAGCTTATTAAAACTGGTCTGTCATGTTGGTACATTACATGGATTTGTGCTTATAACATGTTATATGCTTTGTGAACATATAACTTCACTAAGTTTACAATAAGAATCACTCTTCACAGAATTTGTAATCATTGATGCATTATTGCTTCTGTCATGCTTATGACGTTCTTTCTTAAGGATTGTCTTCAGTAAGAGAGAAAATTCTCTTTTGTGTTTTTACTGTTATGTATATATATTTAGTAGGAGCAATCACATATGTGTGATCATCTACAGTTTCAGTAAGCACGGAAGTTCTTACTTAAAAACAAAAATGGGTTAAGTGAAAATGATTTGCTTTTTACACAACAGCAAATATTTGTTGAGTTGATTTATTTGGTAAATGAAATGAGCACTTACTACTTAAACAGTGGCAGAGTCAACTGTTTATTTTATTAAACCTTCGAATCAATGGTCAGTTGGATGTAGAGTACTCCTGTGTTCTAACAATCTACCATGACACATTTATTCCACTAGGCTGCCAATTTTGAATCCATGAAATAAATGGTAAGATGTTTGAAAGTTATGTTTGTACCATTCATTGTCTTTGGTACACTCTAAACATACATATTGTTTGTCGTAATTAACCTGAGTGGAAAAGAAACTTAAACAGACCAAACCATGATAGTTTGATATAAAAATATAAAAAGCGATCAATTCACAGTACCGTTATGATCTGCAGTCAGAGACTGCAGCTTGTAAAGTTTCTCAGAACTAGAAAGGAGGGATATGACAGAGCCCTCTGTTGATTTTGGGAAAGGCTGTGAGAGCCCCTTTATATTGTGTTACTGTAGCTTTAATGTTGGTATCAGTCACCTATGTCTGTTTAAAACTCTGCTTTATATAGTCTGTGTTAACATACTGTACTCTCCACATAATGCCTAATCCCTCTATACAATGCATGACATTTAAAACAGATTTAGTATTAATGAAAATGTTCAAGAATTGTTTTATTCACTTAAATAAAAAAAAAGGGGCATGAACTATTGTAGTAATTAATGATGAAGTATGCAAAATGTGATAAGGTACCATTTGATTTGATAGTTTAATTTTTATATCACTTTCCCCCCTCATTTTTGTCTGAAGGACCTGGTACTTTACAAGGTATATATCTGAATGTTTTCTTCATTTGCCTGATTTGAAGTGATCTTCTCATTTCTACTTTGTTCATGAGATCTATAATCTCCATTTACTTCTTTCAATACAGAATATCTTTTAAATAATTCAACTTTTGCTTCAGATTAATTTTGCCTTATTTCTGAACATTATTTCTGAACATTATTTCTGAACAATCTATATCTCTAAATTTGTATTGCATGACATAACATTGAAGACAAAGAGTGATTCTAAGTTGTTTAATACTTTTTTTTAAACTGGGTAACATGGTTGCTATAAACTTGCTGTACCCAATAATTACAGTGTTGGAAGTCTTTGTTGTCCTCCTACATGACTAAGGTGCTTCTATAGTAGATTGACAACTTCTGACAAGTATATTCAGTAGTTATCTTGCATGTTTTTGTGACACCAAACTATAAAACTGGTATTCTGAAAGCATGACTGATACTGAGATATTATCACTGATCTAGGTAATTAATTCCCAGGTTGGTTGACCCCCAATATATTTAATGCAATAAACTGTACACAAGACCACAAAAAAACAAAAAGCAATCATGAAGAACTATATCTTTCATCTCAAAACCATTGATATCTTAAACCCAAAACTACAATGGAAGGACAATTCCACAGGATAACGTGGTAGTGACTGGACTCTCTGTCAGACCTACGTAATTGCCGCCAATCATCTTTATCGACCAAGTTTCAGGGTTGGAAAATCTTGCGATCCATTCAAGCTAGGTTCACAGTAAATTTGTGATTCTCACAGGAAATCAGAGTTGGTAATAAAAACCTCTTTTCAATGTACAGTACCCTTGTATAGTGCCATTTTTTTTTTAGTGCAAAATGGAAAACATTGAATATATTAGTTATGACCTACATTTTTGCTTGAAAAGTTCCAACATTCACAGGGGTTTTACATCCTGGACTCCCAGAAGGCTTTTCATCACTTGACTCCACCATGATCCTAGGTTGTCTGCTTTGTATACAGGACTTTTTGCAGATGTGATTGCAAGAAATTCAAAGAGGTTTTCCAACCCTCCTGCCAAGTTGAACTATTTGCATTACCTAGAATAGATAGTAATATTGACCACTCTACCACTGCAAAAGTACAATGCAAATCTTGATAAAAAATGAGGGTGAAGGACTAATAAATACAGGCAATAGAATGGCTGGACTCCACTCAAATTGCATGATCATAGAAAAACGATCTACAACCTTAAAGCAATATATATAGTGCACAGGAGTATCAGCAGGCTGATAACAAGATACAAGGGTTTGTCAATGTAGTATGATTCCACTTGTACAGTTGCTGGAATAAAAGATGAAACAAATTCTAGTTTGATTTCATAGTGGAAAATGAATGTGAGAAAGTTTGAAGCATTGATTTTTGTTTTTTCAACTTTCTCGTTTCCCTAAAACGGGTAATCTGTGGATTATCAAATGCTGCAGATTGCGTAGGTAGATTTGACCTGTTCTGATTACCACACAAGTTGCTGGTCGGACAAATCAACTCTTTTTGCTCTCAAGTCTTCACCTACACTCTTTTAAAAATAAGAACACTTTCAGTGCAGTGAGACTTCATACCTTCTTCATTGTCTTTTTACTCTCTTATAAAGATGTAGTTCCACTGTACAGTAGGGCTGTAGTAAGAGAAATATTAGCTATTATGTACTTGTGAAGGCTGAAAACATACAAAAAATGTGATAAATCCAAAGTGTTACAATCAAGGGAATATAAAGCAACATTAGAAATTACAAGGATAGTCTAAAATTGATAGGCAAATGTCAGTCATCATTATGGCTTGTGTGGTGGAGATCTGCAATTGTTCCCCCAAAAAATAAAACACTTGATTCTGTGGTATCCTTTTAATTGAAGAGGCTGCAATTACCAGAATTACCAGTCTTCTGACTGAGGACCTCAAGGAAAATATATCAGATTTGTGAGTTTCTCAAAAATGCAATACACTGGATCTTCCAAGAAATCATTTGAGTATATGATACTGAAATTTGTTGAAGGGGACACTTGCTGGGTCATTAATGTTGTGAGATAAAATTGTTTATTCCATGTTTATCTGCAGATATTGTGTCTTCATACTAGTTTAAAAACAATGTTGGTGCTCACGATATTTGCCACTTATTAAAATGCCCTATTAGTTGAAGGATAGATATTAGTTTTGTTTTACTGTACAGTTAGGTCTCCATCAATCAAAAAATTCTTGATATTGAAGAAATCTTTTATTGATCTTTCTTTCCTTATTAGTTAACATTTCTGTTTATATCTCTTTAATTTACACTTTTCTTTATTTTTCAATATTCTGTGTCTCCATTAACATTTTATTTCTCTACATCATTTTATTTGTATCCATCTATTTTGATGAGGAGTAAATGCATCCAGTACAAGTGTCTAAACTCACAAACAATATACTATTTAGTACTTACAGTACATGGGTTTTCTATAGTAGTCTAATTAGTCTGGTAATCATTTTCACAGTAAAATTTTAACCAAAATGATGATTTCTTTCCCCCTTGTTTGGTGGTTTTGTATGATAGCACAAGGAAATCCATGTGCTGATAACCCATGTCAGAATGGTGGTACTTGTTCTGAAGATTCCACTACAACTGAAGGTTATATCTGTGCATGCCCAGCTGCTTATACTGGACCTACTTGCTCGTCACGTAAGCTCACTAATTTGCTGCTTTGCCATAATTAACTTGCTCTTTTCTACGCTGAACATTAATGTTGTTGAACAAACAACCGCAAAATCACTCTTAGTGAGAAAATTATGGTTGGTGGACATCAGAAGGGGTGGTGTAAGTAAAAATAACAAATAGGTAATTAGTACAATGGGTGAGTCATGTATTTTAATGGTTGCACTAATCTATGGAATTGCTTAACCAGATTAGCTTTCATCCTTTATGTTGCATATTTAGCACTCCAATGGACATATTTTTCAAATAGGTAATAACTACGTACTACGTAATGCACCAATATAGGTAATTAATGCATAATATACCAACTAGGTAATTTGTACATAGTACACCAAAATAGGTAATTAGTACATAATATACCAAAATAGGTAATTAGAACTTAGTGGGAAGGCAGGAAGTTTTTAATCTGCTATCATGGTACCAAAATACTTGTGGTCAGTATAGCCAGTGTTTCCAAGTATTATATCACATAACAAAATGTTAAATCTCATCTTATTGGACACATGACTGATTAAGCATGGTTGCAGATGGGAGAGATAGATAGTGGGGGTTGTCAATATTGGTATAATATGTTACCCAGAACAATTCTTTCTGTTTAATTGTCCAGGGATGAGATATTATCTCTGCATGTGAGCTATTTCATAATGAGGTGTGTGTTCTATGACGTATCTCATTGTCCTTGTTACACAGTGAAAACATACCGTGTAATTAACGAACATTCCACTAAAAAGCAAGGAAGTTAATCAACAGTATGTTACTTCCTTCTTGCTAAACCTTCTATTAGATAGTTTAAATTTTCACCACAACTATCAAATCTGACAGGTTGTTTGGGTAATAGGGACACATTAAAAAATGTCACAAACTTATTCACTTACGGAATGACGTTTGCCATAGTATGTATACAATAAAATCAAAGAAAAGTCCATACAATTAACCTGCCTTTACTGTGAGAACATTTGGTATGAGGGCATCAATGTATGCTGCAAGTTTTAGCTAAGCCTCATCGGCCTGCATTTAATCGAATCGCTCAAATGAACTGCATATACTGTATGGGAATAACATTTTATCATCTTTATGGTACATTGTAACTTGCACACTATTCATGACTTTAATCCTTATGTATATAGTTCCCATAGAGCATAATTCCTGCTCCAGCAATCCCTGCCAAAATGGTGGTACATGTTTCCGTGGTAGTCAAGGCGGGTATTCTTGTGTTTGTCCCGAGGGATTTCAAGGCCCTCAGTGTACTATGGGTGAGTGATGTATTTTAATGGTTGCACTAATCTATGTTGTCAGCTATGTTATATTTGCCTTGTTTGACCATAATCATTGTCAAAGCGTCATCCTTGATGTTGGAATAATTGCATGATTTGTTTTTCTTTAGTTTGCTGTCATATAATTCATCTCAAAGCTTTAATGTACATGTCATGGAATTGCTAAACCAGATAAGCTTTCATAAAGAAAGAGTCATCCTTTATGTTGCATATTTAGCACTCCAATGGACATATTTTTCAGTAATTTAAATTAAAATCAATTTCATTGACACAGTTACCATTATGGTATCGCTAATTTCCTAAATTGCTGTTTATTTGTGATAATATCACTTGTTAATATATTTGTCATGATTTGATTGGAATATGGGAGTGTTTGTGCAGCTGTATTATTGTCATTTTGTGGTTATCCAAAGCTTTTTTCTTGGGGTCAATGTGAAAAAATTATGATTGGTGGACATCAAAGGGGGTGGTGTACGTAATATACCAAATAGGTAATTAGTACGTAATGTTCCAAATAGGTAATTAGTACATAATATTCCAACTAGGTAATTTGTACATAATACACCAAAATAGGTAATTAGTGCATAATATACCAAGTAGGTAATTAGTACATAATATACAAAATAGGTAGTTAATGCATAATATACTGTACCAAGTAGGAAATTTGTAAATAATACACCAAAATAGGTAATTAGTACGTAATATACCAAAATAGGTAATTAAAAGTAGTGGGAAGGCAGGAAGTTTTTAATCTGCTATCATGGTACCAAAATACTTGTGGTCAATATAGCCAGTGTTTCCAATATTCTATCACATAACAAAATGTTAAATCTGCATCTTATTGGACACATGACTGATTAAGCATGGTTGCTGATGGGAGAGATAGATAGCGGGAGGTTGTCAATAATGGTATAATATTATAATATTTTACCCGGAACAATTCTTTCTGAGATATTATCTCTGCATGTGAGCTATTGTTCTTGTTACACTGTGAACGATACCTCCTCTGTGTAATTAACGAACATTCCACATAAAATCAAGGGAGCAAATCAACAGTAAATTACTCCCTTCTTGCTAAACCTTCTATTAGATAGTTTAAATTTTCGCCACAACTATCAAATCTGACAGGTTGTTTAGGTAATAGGGACACCAAACAATGTCACAAACTTAATCACTTATGGAATGACGTTTGCCACAGTATGTATACAAGATAATCAACAAAAAATCCATGCAATTAACCTGCCTTTGCTGTGAGAACATTTGGTATGAGGGCATCAATTTATGCTGCAAGTTTTAGCTAAGCCTCATCGCCCTGCATTTTAATAGAGTCGCTCAAATGAACTGCATACATACTGTATGAGAGTAACAACATCTTAACATCTTTATGGGCCATTGTAACCCGCACACTATTCATGTCTTTAATCCTTATGTATATAGTGGTGCCCATAGAGCTTAATTCCTGCTCCAGCAGCCCCTGCCAAAATGGTGGTACATGTTTCCGTGGTAGTCAAGGCGGGTATGCTTGTGTTTGTCCCGAGGGATTTCAAGGCCCTCAGTGTACAATGGGTGAGTCATGTATTTTAATGGTTGCACTAATCTATGTTGTCAGCTATGTTACATTTGCCTTGTTTTACCATAATCATTGTCAAAGCGTCATCCTTGATGTTGGAATAATTGCATTATTTGTTTTTCTTTATTTTGCTGTCATATAATTCATCTCAAAGCTTTAATGTACATGTCATGGAATTGCTTAACCAGATTAGCTTTCATAAAGAAAGAACCATCCTTTCTGTTGCATATTTAGCACTCCAATGGACCTATTTTTCAGTGTTTTAAAATTACAATCAATTTCATTGACACAGTTACCATTATGGTATCACTAATCTCCTAAAGTACTGTATAATTGTTATTTTATCACTTGTTAATATATTTGTCATGATTTGATTGGAGTATGAGAGTGTATGCGCAGCTATATTTTTGTCATTAACCAAAGCCATTTTTCTTGACAATAAGCCAAGTAGTTTTCAAAGCAAAAAATAAGTTTTGACAGAGATTATCTACACCTGTTCAGAAGTTTAATTTTACCATGGACTTTACTAAACTTAGCATGGGTATTGAGCTCATTTTATCTTGTTGATTTTGCAAGAACCTAAACATTTCATGCTCTGGTAAGTTTGTGCCTTGCAGTACAAGTTAGAAGACTAACATATGGAAGGTTTGCTTGTGATACAAGCAAGTTGCAATTGGTTTAAATTTTGTTCCATTGAATAGGAACTGAACTAAAATAGTGAACACAAACCTAGAAAATGGTGAAAATATAGTATTAAAATAGTTCTTATAATTGGAAATTTGAGAGAGTAGTTTTAAAAGTGCCTAAATGTTTTGATGAATTGAAGAGACAAGGTTTTGATCAAATTTCATCTTATGTAGCGCTCATGGGTGGAGATGCGTGTTTGAGTAACCCATGCCAGAATGGTGGTTCTTGTTTCCGTGGTGCAGCTGGTGGCTTTGCTTGCCTCTGTGCATCTGGATTTATAGGCACACAGTGCACTGCTGGTGAGTTTTGAGTCATTGATTGGAAGTTGTTGTTTTGGTTTTTTGATGTAGGACATTGTCCTTGCTGTTTCTTGAATGTACAATATTGTATGAATACATGCAAGCTTGGGTAAATAACAAACAAAACGCACAAAAGCAATAGAAGTTGGCCATTATGGATACATTTGTTAGTTTGTGTAGTCATACAATCAAATAAGAATGATCAGCAGTTCTAAAAAAATGTATGACAATAGGTAAGTTAATTCAAGACAAAACTATTTATTTTTGGTTCAAAAACGTGTCATGGACTCCCTAGCTTTCCTAAAACTTGGTTCTTTATTGTACGTCTCCATTTTTAAACTACAGTTACTGTAAGTTATGTTGGTATGTGGAAATGGCTGCTGAGATTCAATTCTAAGCTAAGTAGAGAAGTGTTGAAACCAAATAGGGATGTTTGTTGTAGACCCATACTTAAACAATGATTAAAAGATCCATATAGAGGTAAATTGAAGAATTTTCATTGCCATTATATAGCTATGTAATACTTCGTTTAATATAGTTACTATCCTTTTTCTTTAGAAACCATGCTTGTAAACTAGGCCAATTATAGTCATTCCTTTATTATGGTTGTGTGTAAATAAACTTTGGAATGGCAAAGATGCACATCTTCTCTGCATAATTTTGCATTGTTTGTTTGTTTTTCCATAAACTAAATTCTTATCATGCTTGCTGCATAATTGAATTGCTTGGGCTTACACCTCATTACTACTTATTTTCCTCAAACAGTATGTAAAATTTCTAACAATTATTCAAATCTAACTTTATGTTTCAGTTTTGTAAGATTATAAAATGTTTGGCTTGCCCACTACTCATCTACTCCAGTTTCTTGATCTAACTCAAGTTTTATAAAAGATTTCCATTTGAAAATTTGCTTTGAGGGGTTGTACAGAGAACATTATATATATATATATATTTGCCTCCAATTCTATCTGCATTTGTTTATTTTTGCTTGTAATCATGTTTTGTGCAATTTGACAAACAAGTAGCCTTTGCATTGTGTTGTATTGTATTGTATGGCATTGTATTGTGTTGTGGAAACTTTGCATACATTGTCTTCCGTACTTATTTGAAATATGCATATGAAGCCAAGGGTTTAAGGGTTCAAACAAACATCATTTTGTAATGAAATTTAATAAAAATGGGAAGTACAGTAGCTTCTGTACATTTTCTGTTCATAGTCAGTCATAAAATCTAGTTTTACCAGACTGGTGGGATATATCTCACAAATTGTCGAGAAAATAGGAACAACAAATTTAAACATAAAAAAGTGAAACTAACTAAAGCAAAAGTTTTCAGAACCATCTTGTTTTCACCACCAGTTTGCCTCAGATGATGTTAGTTTAATAGAGTTTGTGAACCCTTTGCCTATTGTCACATATAAATGGCTGATGCTTTGCCTTCCTATGTATTCATGCTTGACTGCTTTTCTACCACCTATATACCAATTCCAGTTGACCTTACTGTGAACGCATGCAATAGTGACCCATGCGAAAATGGTGGCCAATGCTTCCAAGGCAGTGAAGGAGGCTTTGCTTGTCAATGTCCTGCTAATTATAGGGGATCTCTCTGCCAATTTGGTAAGGATGAATCTTTGCTGATACTTTTATTATCTTAATAACTGATAATGTTTAATCTTTTCATGCCTTTAATATATTTTTGCATCTTTTTATTTTTTTATAGCTTTTTTTATATCTTTTATACTGCTTTAAATCACCCTTTCCTACCTTGCTGCGTAAGTTAATAGAGAACTGTTTGCATTTCATAACCATTTCTCACTTTCCGAGTGGCACTCACGTCACGAAAACGTTTTGTACAAAATGTACCAAAGCTGAAATGCCATACTACATTGTGGCCATTTTGCCAATGTGTGAATTTGCAACGCTTCTAGAATGCAAAGTCTTACTTTTTTCTTTATTTAAAATGAAATTTTATTCTTAGAATGTACTTGCGGTTTCAGTGTCAGTTATTTATGGTGAATACTATCACTATCACAGACAACAAACAAAAATAATGAGTAAAAGAGAAACATTTAAATAATTCAAGCATAATTAGTATCTCTGTTCTTTCAACATTAGACTTGCTCAAGTCTTTAGTCTTGTAGTGACTCTAAAAGGGCATAGCTCTCAAATAGAGTAGGATTGGTCTTAGCTGATTAGTCCTCTGTAGAATAAAGTTAATGATGATGGTTTGCTTTCTTGTATACAACCGCACTTTTGGGATTGCGGATATGATATAAAAATATAAAAATATATATATTGTCTGACTTTGTGACAATTTTGGACAAATCAATTGGTATAGTGTTAGACTTTTCTTTATAATTGACATAAAGAAAGTATGTTTCCCAAGGAATTGTTACTTCTTGACATTTTTCTGGCACATGTCTTTTTCAGACATTGTGCTTTAAACCAAAATAATCATTTCCTTTCAAAAATTCTTTTTAAAGATTGTATCTGTTACTTTGACAACAATGAAGTAGTTAATCTTTAGTAGATAAAGCACTTTTGATTTTTTTGAATCTTTCAATGTCTTTTGCCTATAATAGCAATTTACTGCATTGATCAATCCTCCATCTTGATTGTTAAATCTTTCCATTTCACTGAAACTTGCAAACATATAGAAATTAAAAACATGGAATTTAAATGCCACCATTACTGTATGTGCCTAGTGTGTCGTTTGTTGTTCACATAGTTCACATAGTTGAGGTTATGTTAACTAGAGAACTCCACCTGCCATAATGCATATAACTTGGCACTCTTCAAATAGTTCATATAAACCTTGCAAGGAAATTTTCTTCACAGTCGATGGCCCGGCACAACTAACCATCAACACAACACTCACAAAACCCTACATTCTGCATTGAAAAATGATGAAAGGACATTTCTGGGCTTAGAAAATAAGCTTCATTTGTGAATTTGTAATTGTTCTTGATAGTTTTACAGCAGAAGGACAAATTCAATGGCTTTTTCCTGTTAACACTTTTGTTGTTAACTGAACTGTGAACAGGATCACTGCCCTTTTGATATGGTGTTGATGTACAGATTAGCTTACCTAGGAAACAACAGGTTCTGTACAAACAGGTTTTTGGTCAAATGACTAATTTAAAAGTCACAGACATCACCAAAAATGGTATGCTGTATTTCAAAATATGTTATCACGCAATTAAATTTTATGATGCCCTGCTTCATGTATATGGAATTTTGGGGTTTGCATTTAGCTGCAAGAACTACAATATTAATTGGAGGCATGTACAGCATTGAACATTACATAGTTCACATAAGCAAATTATGAGAAAATAAAATAAAACAAAACAAGGCAAGATTCTTCAATGTAGAAGAAAAACATTGTGTACATAGTACACTTGTTCAATGAATACTTGCCATTTTATTTCATCAAATTTCACAGAACACACTTTGGAGGTGACATTACACAGTAGTTTACTCATACTAATACATAGATATATTTAAAAAGTGCTGATTTTATTTGGTGAAATTGGAAATCAAGCCATGGATACCACTTTATTTACAGTGATTTTGCTAATAGGAGAGTGGGATTGGGGGTGCTGATGAAGAATAGCTTGTAAATGGGGTGATGTGAAAACAATAAGACAAAACTGTTTCATACATTTAATCTTCTCAGCCTCTGTTGTGGAGCGTTCTATTTTGTTATCAGCATTTTGGTGGATCCAGTATATAATTTTTTTATTTTACACAATGAGGGTTCATATGATACAATTCGGTTTCCTAAGCAAAAATCTTGTTAGATAAAATGTTGCAACTCATTTTTGTCTCAGAATTTGATGTCTGCAGCTTTAGAGCAAATCTTTTGGTAGTGTTATTTGTTTCCTTCCTTCTGCAATCGATATTTGCTTAAATCTTTTTCTTAAAGACCAGAAAAGGCATTAAAGTTATGTCTGCAAAGGGAATAACTACTGTTGCACCCTACATTGCTTATAATAGTTCTGGAGCAAACCTTTGCAAGTATTAATTTAAACCAATAACAGAGCCTTTTTAGTTTTTTTTTATCCAACAAAGCAACACAACTAATTGAGAGAAATATCTCAAAGTCCCTGACAAAAATACAGAAAGAAAATAATGTTGTATGAATACAAATGATGTTGTATGAACATGTTGGGGAACTAGAGACACACTGTAGGTAAATAATGTACTCTTTCTTTTTATTTACTGTAAGTTTAATGATCTAATCCTCTTACTTGTGTATCCAGTCCTCCCACACTTATTGTCCTTAACTTATTAACAGTCTTAAAAAAAGGTTAATTGGAGTTCCTGCTATTAGACAACAGCAGCAATCTTAAGATAGACTTGAAAGGTGATTCAATAGAGAATGGGCGACCATTTCACATACTGCTAGCATATTCCAAACTCACTGATATCTTTCATAAAGTCAACCTTGTTTACTGCGCAGGGTTATAGTTATGCACGGCATTAAACTTTTCATTTCCTTGACTTATTAGTGACCCTGAAACAATTCTTCTTTTACCTTTTCTTCAGCCGTGCTTATTGACCCATGCGAAGAAAATCCTTGTCTAAATGGAGGGCAGTGTCAGGTCAATGGTGATGGTTCTTCATTCCAATGTGTGTGTACAGCTGAGTTTACCGGTGACCTTTGTGAAATAAGTGAGTGCACACGCAATCATTTGTTAACTATATGTTATAACTTCTTTTGTACACAAATATATAAACTCTGTAAATGGTAAAGTAGCAAATGATTGCTTTGCTTGCTGCACTTTATATTCTACATCATGCTTTTTGCCCCTAAAACTTCCATGAGATCATTGAAATTTGCCATCAATTATAGCACAATAAAGTTAAAAAAGTACTTTCCTGGAGGTCTTTACTCTCCAAATTGTTTTCAGACATTGTTAAGGAACACACAAGATGACCGAATGTTCCAGTGAGGAAAGTTTCCTCAAAGGTTTCAATAAAAACAGTTTAAGAATTTTGACCAAAGGTGACCATATTTGAACATCTAGCATATTTGGGGCCAATACAGCATACCTTTAACCTTCAATCATCACTAGAGATCAAACCTTGTAATCATGATAGGTCTTGCTTGGGAGGCAAAAATGTTTTAGTTTCAACTGACCTTTGTCAGTCCTTTGTTTCTGCTGTACATAGGTACCATTATCCACTACAGTTATTTGGGTACTGACGACTTTCATTTTGTTACGTTTAAATATTGCTTCATAACAAAGTGAGCAATACCGGCCGTCAGGCTGGATGTTTGTCTACACACCAATTTGAATAACACGACACCTTTCGTCTTTGTAGAACTATATGGGATTCGTCAGTTGTAACAATATAGGTGAAGGTTAGAGTGGCAATTTGGAGGTATGTGACCCACTTGGATAAAATACAGCAGGTTGTGTTCTACATTCAATTTTACATTGGGATGAATATTAAAAACTTGTTTTGTACCTGAATTATCCTACACTAGCTTGATGAGGAATGGAGAATATTTGCATGTTACACTCTTGTATACTGATGTAGGTGATGAAAATAATATCATAAAGTAGTATTTATCACTACTGGTATATTCTTATACTTGGGTATGCCAATTACATGGGTGTTGGGTTTGTGAACTGCTATAGAAAAGTCACACACAAGTGCATGGCATCACATAGCCACCAATGCCAATAAAGCTGTCTATGTTGAGTATACATACCACTGGTGTATTTTTGTTGTTGTCCTGTAGTGGTAAAGGTTTGGAAATGTCGTAAAACAAAGGTACAGGCAGGCAAGCAGATTTAGGATCTTAGTTTGATTTAAAGAAAAGACGCTTGCAAAAAGGCGATACGAAATACTTCCATGACTCTTTCTGCAAAAGATCTGAATTCGGAAAATGAAGTTGCAAGAACATGTTACA
The DNA here is from genome assembly GCA_010014835.2 of Apostichopus leukothele. Classification (NCBI taxonomy): domain Eukaryota; kingdom Metazoa; phylum Echinodermata; class Holothuroidea; order Aspidochirotida; family Stichopodidae; genus Apostichopus; species Apostichopus leukothele. The sequence goes on from JAAAKB020286246.1 coordinate 15,025, forward strand.
ATGATAAAGTGACTATATTTTAATATCTTCCATGAAAGAAGTTGATTTTATCAGAAAATCCTTTAAACTAAAGAAAAGAACTGTCAAGCTTAATCACTTATGACAAAAATAGTTATTGATGTATAAAGTTTATGGTAACATAATAAGTTCTGTTAGCTCCATAATAACGGAAATGATTTGCCTGAATTCTTCACCCTCTTGCACGGTACCAAGACATGAATGCATAGGGTTGTAGAGTTGTAGCTATTAAGACCCATTTTAGCAACTCCGTTAACCTATATATTTAACCTATATATATTTATCATAGATTAAGCTCAATATTCTACATCTCAGCAAAACTGATCAACGGTCTTTGAACATTTTTTGTGCTCCCTATATGGTAAATTGGTATGATTGCATAATACCATATATACTAATATTATTCTAAACTTAAAGCTCTATGGGTTTATCCTAATTCAACTCTGTACATAGCATTACGAAGCCAAGGCATTTATGCTTAACATTGGCTTAGAACTGCTTTGTGGGCTGTGTTGAACTTTCTGTCCACAACGACTAAAGTTGCATTGTCAGAGGGGATTTACTCTTTACACTTTTTACAGTTGTGTCCGTTGAACTGCAAAATGTATTAAATATTTTGTATTGGTACTTTTTATCATACATAAATGGGAAAGTGTGGAGAAATGTATATTAAGTTTCCATCCTCACAGCATATATATACATCGCAAGCTCTAGATATTTAATTGATGCAGCTTAAATATATTCTGCTGATTATTCCGCATATATTTATTATCTCTATTATATAATAGCTTCTGGTCCATGCTCACCTAATCCTTGCTTGAATGGTGGTTTTTGTTTCCGAAGTGGCAACAATGGTGACAGTACTTTTTTCTGTAACTGTCCTGAGGGATTCACTGGAGACATATGTGAACAAGGTATGATTCTGCTGTGAATACAACATTCTTGGTTCTTTTCTTCTTCCCATGTCACTTTAATATAAACCTACCTGTATGGGGTTGCTCCATTAATAACACAAATTGTGACAGTTTGATGTTACTGTGTAATTCTCAGAAACAATCCAAAAATTTCTGTGTAATGATAGTATTTCGCAATATTCACAAGGCTTTTATAACAGACATTTACTTACATGTTTGGTTATTGCTAATATTTAACTGATAAATATTTCAAACACATCACTCAAACCGAGATGACTCACTGCTTGATTTGATTTTCAAGAGTAGCACAAGTTGGGCCATTTATTTGTTTTCTTTTGGCTCAGACTTAATTGTTTTAATATGCTTATGGCTTGGTTATTTGTCAGATTGCGTTTACTATAGTTTTTTTCAAAGTTGAAAATACAAAAGAATTGTTTTTGAAGAACTAGATTTGAACTATTGACCTTAGGATTCCGAGTACGATGCATTGTTTACTTTTATAACATTTTCCAAACAGACATGTATCCATTCCTTAGCCAAGTACTGGACCTCCTATAAATATTGCTATAAATGGGAAAGTACAGAGAAATGTATTTTGAAATGTTTCATCCTCGGCACTACATATTACATGCTTCACCTATTTATTGATGCGGGTGTTAAAAAATATATAGCTCTGTATTTTTCATGTATTTAATCTTCATATTATCTAATAGCTTCTGGTCCATGCTCACCTAATCCTTGCTTGAATGGTGGTTTGTGCTTCCAAAATGACGAAAATGGTGGCAGTATTTTTTTCTGTAACTGTCCTGAGGGATTCACTGGAGACACATGTCAACAAGGTATGATTCTGCTTTGAACCGAAACCTTCTGTAGCTGGTGATTCCAGTGGCGGAGCTAGGGGTATTGGTCAGGGGGGGCGAGAATGGTCTGTAGGGGCGCTTTCGACACTATCTAAGCGGAGCGCCACCATTGGTTGGCGCGGAGCGT
>JAAAKB020286354.1:0-16943 GCA_010014835.2 Apostichopus leukothele
TCCTGTAACTTCTATTTTCATTAAAACAAAATGCAGTAAAAATAACTTTCCAGTTTGCATCTGTATTACACCATTATAACAAATGTTCCAGCAATGAAATGTTGATATTGGATCTAATTTGTAAACTGCCCAATTAATTACCTTCCATTGGTAAAAACAATAGCAAAGTGTATTTAATGGTTCATCCATTGCATATTCAACAAGTTCAAATATCTGCATTAAATGATACTTGATATAAGGCTTTTGAACATGGTCAGTGAACCAGTATTATTTCTGGAGAGAAGGATATCACCGCATTAAAAAAATACTTTTCAAGATAATTTTTTCACATCCTCAAAACTTTTCAAAGCCCTTTGAAGTTTGTAGTATTTCTACATTAACTGCGGTATAATACTAATGGATAGGGTCAAGAGGGTGTCCAGCAATTGGTCAATCGTGATACCCCCTTAGCATGGCATGAGCACATAATTGTGAACATGAAGAAGAAGTACCAGGTTCTGCGTATTCAAAAGTTCCCCTCACTGCAATAGTATTGGCGTACTCACTTTTAAACACAAACACTACAAAGCTACATATGGCTGAGTTGTCAGCTGCATCTGTGAAGGTGTAGGTAACAGTTGTTGAACCAATACTGAATTGCTGTCCAGGTTGATGACTTGACACTAGTGTTACTGGTACAGAGATATCAGTCGCAGTGGGTACTGTCCAGGAGATTACTACCGAGTCATCATCTTGTAAAACAGCCCCAAGCACAGGGTTTGATGGGCAATCAGAGAATATTGGTGGAGTGTTGTCTAGGTATGGAAGAAGGAATATAAGTCATTCCTGGAGATGAAGAAACTCAGTGTGGTCATAAAAAGAGAAAGTGAAGAGACGAAGCAGAAAATATTAAATAGTAAAATGTCATGATGACCTGATTTTCCTAAACTGAAATCAAGACAGAAAAGGACATTTGTAAAATAGACAGATGGACGGACTAGTAATTGACAGATTAGATTGACTGAAACACATATTCATCTTTGAAGATGTGGTGATGAAACAGTGTTCAACATTTAATGATAAAGGTCTTTTAAAAATAAAATATTTAAATGATAAGGTAACTGAACAAATTGTACATTCTATTATCACTTCAAGGTTGGATATGGGCAATTCCTTACTTCTCAGTCTTCCACAAGAACAGATTCATAGACTCCAATTAATCCAGAACTCAGCTGCGCGTATTGTAACTCATTCTCATAAGCATTGTCATATCCACCCTGTCTTAAAAAACCTGCACTGGCTACCTGTAAAATATCGTATTATGTATCAAATTCTCCTTATTGTTTATAAATCACTTAAAGGACATGGTCCAATGTATATTTCTTTAATCATTGCGCATAATCTTAAGTTTGTAACTTATTAATCTTTTGCCAAAGTATTTGTCATTTCTTCAAACATGTTTACAAATATTTCATTTTTGGCCTGGTTCACATTTTTCGGATGTCAGATAGAGTGTGTCGATTGCGGTGTAGTTCATTTCAATGTGCAATATATGTGCCTGCTACCAAAAGCAACACTCATGCAGTTTATCAGCAAATATTGCAGAAGTATACAGGTTCTCACAATGCTACACTAGCACTGTGCTGTTCTAAAAATCGGCATGCACCTGCTCTGGTTAGATTCATGCGTTTGCTTGTCAGTTATACTCTTTTTCTGCAGTGAAACATTCAGTCCTAGCAATGTTTAATCATTGCGCATAATCGCAAGTTTGTAACTTATTAATCTCTAAGCTAGAGCCTAGCCTAGAGCATTCAACGTCCTTGTACAGACAACTCTTGCATACTATTCATCACACCACTACAAGGTGATACATCTATTCATTATTTGCATGTTTGCTTTTATGAGTGCTACAGTAGTAGTTGTAGTAGCCTCATAGATTCATTCGAAAGTTTTTTATTCCCTATGAATAAAAGAAACGTTGTAGATCAAAAGTTGTTCAGTTTTTGTTTGGTAAATGTTTTAACATGATTTAGACACCAAAGACACGAAAGAACAAATAAAGACAGCACCATGGAGAAAGATTTGTTTTGACTATTTCTGCAATGTTATAATGAGAGTGATGACATCATAACTGTAACCGAGTTATTGCAGTAATCGCGGAAAGAGCTATGCAATTATTTGACTACAAAAGAAAGAGTCGACTAACAGCACTAGTGGAGGGGGTCATGCCCTCAACACAGACCCCTTGTTTTGTGTGTCACTGGTTCTCAGTTTAGTTAAACTTGCTTCTTTGAAAGTATTGAAGACCACAAATTACTTAATTGTTTGTTTTTTTATGAGGAGGGCATTATCCCATGCGAACACAGTGTGGGAGGATCATCACTTTGGTTCAAATATATCTTTGTCATTCTTCAACTTGGATATTATTAATATTATCTCATCTCCATCTAGATATGTAATGTATATTGTACTACTTCACCCCACATCAGAAACGTGATATGTCTATGTGTGTGTGTGTGAGTGAGTGAGTGAGCCAGAAAGTGTCGCAAACTTCTACTAGACCGTTAGTCCGACAAAGTTTAACTTGGTAGTTGGTGGGTAGTTTCATCACCATTATATATACCCATGCTTGCATGACTAATGATGTCATAGGTCAGGAAAAACCAACTAAAAATCGGTGTTAGCCATTTTCTGCTTCTCAACATGTTGGAAAAAGGCATTAAACCACAGGATATGTAGAGAATCTAGAGATGGAGAGGCAAATTTTAGAATAGGACAGGTTTTGGTGTTTAGGATCGAGAACAAAAGTCAATTGAGGTCAGAGGTCAATTTGGCCGAAATTGTGTGAAAAGTGTGTTGCGAATTCCTATACCGTAAGTCTGTTCAAGTTCAAACTAACTGTGTGAACAAATGACATACTTTTTAGCAAAATTAGGATGAGTAAAGTTAGACTGTGAGAGATCTGCAACTCCATGGATTACCCTCTGTGTTAGCCTGAGGCTAGTGAAGTTGTGCAGGAATTTGAAGTCAAAGGACATCTATGATCTTGGGTTAAACTATTGTATACAGATCAGTGTAATACCACTGTACATGCAGAGTGCAATGACACTTCAGGCACACACTAGTAGCGGGTCATGTGACTTGCTCCTGCTTACAGTTGAGGTCAAAGAAATCCTTTTGCATCCTTGTGCTGCATCTGTTTTTAAATTTAGATGAAAGTTGGACATAAGAATCTTTGAATTCTGGGCCATTAGCGTTGTTCAAGAATTCAATATCAACGGTTTCTCAAAATGTTCAACTGTCATTCAGCAGTATGAACAACTGCAAGGTTGGTGCTCCTAATGTCAAGAATTGTTGATGGCTAACTTAGTTACAGACCTGTTGCATTTTAAATGTGAATATCATGAAGATAAAAATGAATTCAAATGATGGAGTTCATGTGTTAAACGTTGTGCAACTTTTAAGTTATAAGTACTACATACTGTCTACAGCTCGTGTTTATCTCTATTTTGGGTACAGGTGGAGAGACTATTCAGACCATTCATGGATAAGAGGGGAGCATACATCCTGAGAAAGAGCAACAGTGAGAACAATGCCCTGACCATATCAGTTGTGTAAGTAAACTCTTGTCTATATTCACTGCTCTACATGTATAGTTTTCATATTAGCTGGGTACATGACACACATTCTGAGGGTCAATGGGGCTTCTTTTGTAAAGATGTTTGTTATCAGCCACTGGGGTAGAATCCTCCTTAGGTGGACTTATAATTCTATGTCTTGAGACTTTGTTTCCTCCTAAGTAATGTAATTCACCTTTGCGTTGAGTCGAGTCACGCTAGTCATAATTTGTGTATAATTAAACACATGTATCATCTTGATCTTCACCAAACTCAGTTTATTGTGTCATTTGTGTCGTTCCAGAGATAACAAAACCCATATCTATCACTTTCGGGTCACCCATCTCCCAGATGGCAAATATGGGGTCGGCGGCTCTCACCATTTTGACTCCATACAGAAGATCATGGATCACTTCCACAAGAAGTCGGTTCCTGGACATGAGAACTCTCACTTACTCCTGAGCCATCCAATTGAGAGGAAACATATCCCTAAAGAAGTGGTCGAAGAAAGACCTCCCATGCCGACACCTCGAGACCCCATCTACAATTCAAACAAGCATTACTACTCTGATCCTCAAGAGAGAGACCATCTAGACACAGTCTTAGCCAGGTGTAAAGAGGCCGATGACTACTTTGAACAAAGATCAAAGAAATGTTCTTGTGGACTCTACATGTGGGAGTCTGATCTGGTGCGAGGATGGATGATGCACAGGGATACCGAGGGTCCCGATGCTCAAGGACAGATATTCTTTTTGGACACCAATACAAACAATTCTGCCTGGGATTTGCCACCGAATATTGAGAAAGAATTAATGGACACTTCTTTGATCAAGTGGGAGAACATGAAGAAATTGAAAAAGGCAGCGAATAAAAATTCTAACCAGAAATGAAACAAAATTAACAGAATGGCAGCTTTTTTAATGTAAGTTGGGGCTCCAGTGTAATTGCTATCTTGTTTATTATTAGGGCCCCATACCAATCACAACAAAAAGACAAAGCTTCCCCTGAAGATATTTCTCATGAACAATAATGAACAGCTACAGCTAACTGCTGCTCAGCCTATCAATGTTTGCAATTACTGGGAGTATTTTGCTCATGTCAATTTCCGGTGCACTAATAATAGTGCGTTGGCTGAATGTCAAATGCACCAGTTATGATATATGCTAATTTGGCACATGTATACGTTTCAGTACAGTAGTAGAGCTACTAGTACGTCCTGTTTAGGTCACATGACATTTAAAGTGTTTGTCTACAGCAAGCATCTTACCTTCATTTTGTTTCCACAAAAAGGTTTTTTTATTTGCATTGTACAGTACATTAAACATTGTGATAATCATGCAGTCGTTTGATTGTGAACACCTCACCAAGTTTTTTGTTATCAAAGTTGCAAGTACCTGGATTGATCTAAATACTGTAGGCTGCCATTGCCTTCAGTAAAGGAGGCATGGGCTCAATATTACTATAAATTATAAAATTATGCTTTCAGTTATAAAATGTGAGATCAGTGAAAGTGATGGGAAAGAGACTGACCTAGGATAGTCGTAATCAGTAACATTTCTTGGTGACCATTTTAAAAGGTCAAAAAGAAGGGATGGGTGAGGGTGGGAAGGAGGGAGTGGGGGGGGGGGGAAGTCAGGACTGTTCAATGAAGTTATTGACAGGAGGTGAGATCATTGGTAATTGATGATATAAACATATGACAGTATCTAGAATCTCATAGCAAAATGTGTCAATGCAAGACTGGCCAAAATGCTACACCAATGTAAAATATGTATAGCAGCTTTTGTGTGTGTAGCAACCATTTCACTAATTTATAAGAAGCAAACATTGAGTACTTAATTATATACTTGCATAGTACACAAGCCATAGCAATGTGACATTTACAAAATCAGAAGGCAATCTACACTCAGGGTCTTATCAGCAGCCTAAAACTTCAGATGATCAGTATGACTGTATATACCAATGTTACTAACAGTGGAAGACTATAAAACAGAATGTCTGCTATTTCTGGGCTAGATACCAGTCATATTGATACCAAAACCTTATTAGTTTTTCATTATTCATTTAATTATAGTAAACATTAATTCATTTCGACATAAGTCTCTTGTTTATGAGGTAGAGTGTGGTGTGGTGTAAGAAAGGAAAAATTTGGACAAAGACTTATTTCATGAGTTATGAGACCTATTGGACAAGGCATGTAGTAGTGTAGTAATTACAGACCTAATGAATACCTAATGAAGATAAGCTGGTTGATTACAGACCTAATGAATCCCTAATGAAGATAAGCTGGTTGATTACAGTCCTAATGAAGATGAGCTGGTTGATTACAGACCTAGTGAATCCCTAATGAAGATAAGCTGGTTGATTACAGACCTAATGAATCCCTAATGAAGATAAGCTGGATGCTTTTGTTTTCTATTGGGTAGACCTATTCACATACACAGGGATGGTGTTGCTAGATTTGGTGAGGCTTACTGGTTGATTTCATATTAGGCAGACCTAACATGAAATCACAGAGGAGTAGTACAAAGTTACTAAAACAGGGGTCACCGTTTTTATATTAATATTTCTATAGCACTTAATGTTTCCTATCTTACTGTATCCATATGTTTATAATGTATGACTTGGTACAAACAGTAACAGTGCAATATAATTGATAGAACGGTATTAATAATTCCAATTATTAGCAATACCCAAATCATGCAATAATTGGGGAATAAACTCTTAAAGATGTATATATATGTATATTGTGTAATATCAAGCAATGCTTTCAAACATACACTGTGTCATCAAGCACACCGTGTGTAATGTCACCAAGCACACAGTGTTATGTCATTAAGCACACAGTGTGTTATGTCACTAAGCACACAGTGTGTAATGTCACCTAGCACACAGTTTGTAATGTCATCTAGCACACAGTGTGTAATGTCATCAAGCACACAGTGTGTAATGTCATCAAACACTGTGTAATGTCATCAAACACTGTGTAATGCCATTAAGCATATAGTGTGTTATTTCATCAAGCACACAGTGTTGTAATGTCACCAAGCACACTGTTATTTTGTCAAGCATATAGTTTCTGTATGTGATTCATATTGCTGTATGGAGATTCTCCGTTGCCAAATGAAAATTTTATTTTTCTGAGTCGTTTATTAACTTTGAAATTAGTTTCAAATGACAAATTTGTTCCATCCTTTGCTCTATTTTGGTAATAGTGTTTGGCTGGATCCTCAAAACAAGGCTTCTTACATAAAAAAAACATATCAGTGGTGTTTAATTGATCATGTCAATGGTGTTATCATATGGGTCGTGTTTATTCGATCATATCATTGTGTTTTATCAAATTGTTGGTGTTTATTTGATCAAAGTAGTTCATCAAAATAGGCTTGAATTAGCTTTAATTAGTTAAATTAGTTTTACGTAAGATAAAATTATGTTTTGTTCATATAGATGGTGTTCATATGATCATGTATGGTGTTTAGTTGATCATGTATGGTGTTTAGTTGATCATATCTATGGTGTTCATATGATCATGTATGGTGTTTAGTTGATCATATCTATGGTGTTTAATTGATTATGTTGCACAAAAGTGGTTACAGTTGTGTGTCAAATTCAAGTTCTTGCTCTCTGATGGATGGTTAGTTTAGTTGAGTAGAAAAGAGGATCACATTGTACTTAACATGCAAAGACCTTTTAAGTTAGCTTAAATCCCTTCAAGACCTGTTAACGTCTAGGGTGTTGGTGAGAATGAGAAGGTGAAACCACTTATGGTCTAAACAACGTCCTTCAGGGTCTGTATTAATCTAATAGCATGTCTTTAAATCATCCATACCTTCCTTCTATTTGAAAAGTCAGGATTCCAAGTCTAAATAGCATACTCAAGATGAGCCCTGGATTCCAAGTCTAAATAGCATACTCAAGATGAGCCCTGGATTCCAAGTTTAAATAGCACACTCAAGATGAGCCCTGACCAACTGCTTATAAAATCTAACAACAATTTAATTCTTTTAATAATTTTTTAAATTTCTACTAATTATAGCAAGAAACCTTTTGCCCTTTCTTTGTAGCCTCACTAAAGTGCCTAGGAAACAGCATCATATTATCAATATAGATCCATTTCTAGAAAACTTTCTTGCCATTGAGGCTGTGTGAATGCATAGGGATTACCTGCACCAACACTCTGTACGTACTAGCATTAAATGGCACTGTAACTCTAGAATTCTGGAATAAAACAGAACTACTTTTAGAGGCAATTTTTGGCATACAAGTTGGTATTATCAGCAACTTTCTCCACAAAAGAATTCATATTTGCATTTTTTGCAATATTAAAAGAATAACTGAGGTGGAGTCGCTTCATTTTCTGGCAAGGCTTACTCAGTATTGAATGTAAAAAGTTGCAGTATACTTGCATATATTTAAGCTGGATTTGGTACAAATACTCGCTGGTTAAAAGATAAGGTATCAGACACACATAATTGCTTTGATCCATCAAAACTGGAACAAGCATTTATGAATTAAAGGCACAATGTGCATATGAAACATTACATTTAATTTGTGGTACACAACATTGTATTGAAGTAAATGGTATATTTGTATCTTCGTTACCATATAGGTTGGAAGCTATATAACTGTAAGGAAAAATATTTAACAGCCTTTCCCATTGCGCTATTGAACATAATTCAAATCATTTAGTGATAGATGTGAAAGTATCATTTTATCAACCTAATGCTACCACCATTCTGTCAGCTTTAGCATGAGATAACCTTCTGGTCTTAGGTAATTTTAGCTGCAGACAAGCTTGTACTACCATTATATCAGCTTCAGCAGATGATTACCTTCTAGTCTTAGGTAATATTAGCTGCAGACAAGCTTGTACTACCATTATATCAGCTTCAGCAGGTGATTACCTTCTGGTCTTAGGTAATATTAGCTGCAGACAAGCTTGTACTACCATTATATCAATACCTATATATAGGTAACATTAGTTGCAAGCTTACACTACCTCACTAATTGTCTAATTTGGATATGAATGTTGATAACTATGACAGTAAACCTTTCTTACCTGAGATATTGTGTTACAAGGTTATGTTTTGTTATGCTGTGTCATGAATCCAAGTAATTTCAGTACTATTTTAAATATTCGTGGTCACATCATTTTTTGTTTTGCCTATTTTTTCCATGTTTAGTGGATCATGTAATATATATATATATCATAATGATTACATTCATTCCTACTTTTCTATGATTACTATAGGTAAGACTTTGCCATTGGAGAATCGAGTGCATATTTTACTAAGCCAAACTTATTTTAGCCAATTAATCACTATGTACGCAAGCTGTTTCATCGGATATATTTATAATGGAAACCAATTTGAAATAACCTTGTAATAAAGTGTAATTTGATATCACACTTGCATTGTTCTATTTTATTGGTTCCAGAAGGAATCTTTGCATGCGTGTGTGTGTGTGTGTGTATGTGACACTAACTTGTAAATGCTGGCAATGACATCACTTTCAATAAGCAATCAAGTGTATGATGATGAAGGAGGTCATCTTTGACCCTCCAACTTGAGCCACCAACTTTACTAGAGCCAGGTGTGTTAAATTTGACAATGTCAGCTACTTAAACCACCTGATAACACTTTGATCACTTTTCTAACAAACAAATACTACTAACAATAAATTCAAATGATGATATTTAACGGAACCTACTGTAAGCCTGGTTCTCTTTAACGGGTGCACCTACCTAAGGCCACACATAAGATTTACCAAAACTGGACTTGTTGGGTAAGTTTGGTCATGAATGTGGTTTTCATGTTTTGGTCACTTTTGATCTCAAATGACCTTTGACCATCACTAATAATATTACAATACATGCCTGGTCAGGTGGCAATAAGAATTCTGTTATGGTAATAACCATAGGGTGTTGTAAGGTTTTTGTTCACTTTGGCAATACAAGTTAGAGACACAGATCTCCCTTTGCATTTGACTTGACAGAATTTAAATTGTTTTGAAACAAAAGCAAGCAGGCATTGTTGTCTTCATGTAACAATGGAAGTACTACATATACTCTGGCATTGTTGTCTTCATGTAACAATGGAAGTACTGCATATACTCTGGCATTGTTGTCATCATGTAACAATGGAAGTAGGCTACTATGTATACTCTGGCATTGTTATTTTCATGTGACAATGGAAGTACTATAAAGATAATACTCCCACATTGTGACGTACTTCCCTTTCAGTAATGCAGCCCATGCTGAGACTCCTCCTCACAATAGCAAACTGACAAGTGCTGCTTTCTCTTTCTAAGGAAATGAAGTTGCATTCAAATATTTGATAGCCTTTATACAGTTCCTGAATAGGTGCACGTAGTATAGTATGCATGTATATAATGACTGGGTAATTAGGCTTACCTCACCAAATCTATTGGGACAGCCATGATTAGTTTCCGGTTGCAAAAGAATAAGAATGTCCATATGATGACATTGTGAAACATGCAAGTTGCAATCACAATGTGAACCTGAAGGGATTTTTCTGTGTCTGTGTGACAACTGTAGGATATTCTAGTTCTATCCTGTCACAAACAATGTGACTCTTATAATGATGATCTGTGCTGTCACAGACAATGTGTATCTTCAAAAGACTCAGATATTCAAGTCATAGACAATGTGACTTTAATATAAAGAAAGTATTCTGGTTGCAAGTAATGTGACTAACAGGAAGGTTGAGTTGCAAGCTATGTGACTAACAGGAAGGTTGAGCTGCAAGCTATGTGACTCTAAGAGAAAGTATTCTGGTTGCAAGCAATGTGACTCTAACAGGAAGGTTGAGTTGCAAGCTATGTGACTCTTAGAGAAAGGTTGAGTTTCTAGCTATGTGACACTAGCAGAAAGGTTGAGTTGCCAGCTATGTGACTTTAACAGGAAGGTTGAGTTGCTAGATATGTGACTCTAACAGAAAGGTTGAGTTGCCAGCTATGTGACTTTAACAGGAAGGTTGAGTTGCAAGCTATGTGACTCTAACAGGAAGGTTGAGCTGCAAGCTATGTGACTTTAACAGGAAGGTTGAGTTGCTAGATATGTGACTCTAACAGAAAGGTTGAGTTGCAAGCAATGTGACTCTAACAGGAAGGTTGAGTTGCAAGCTATGTGACTCTAACTGAAAGTTGAGTTGCAAGCTATGTGACTCTAAGAGAAAGTATTCTGGTTGCAAGCAATGTGACTCTTAACAGGAAGGTTGAGTTGCAAGCTATGTGACTTTAACAGGAAGGTTGAGTTGCTAGATATGTGACTAACAGAAAGGTTGAGTTGCAAGCTATGTGACTCTAACAGGAAGGTTGAGTTGCCAGCTATGTGACTCTAACTGAAAGTTGAGTTGCAAGCTATGTGACTCTAAGAGAAAGTATTCTGGTTGCAAGCTATGTGACTCTAACAGAAAGGTAACTGTGTTTATATGTGTATTTCCTTGTCACACAATTGCTCAAAATGGTGAAACTTCACTTCATATGTAGGCCCAAATTTAAAAAGAAATTGGGGGAGGAAATATGAAGCCAGTGTTCAAAGTTGAATACTTTTGTAAAGTGATAACTAGGGTTAGGGTTAGAAATTTGGTGTGTGTCCATAATGACTACACAAACCTATTGTTTCTGACCATCTACTACTGTAGCTACTGTGGTTAGACTTAGTACTAGTATACAGCTTTATGGTAATACTGTTAGCTATGTGTACCATTTCAGCCAGAAGAAATAATTCATAACTTTTTGCAAAAGTAATACCCTGGCTCATTTCCCTTTACTAGTCTGTAAATACTAGGAAAAGACTTGAAAAAAAAGAAAACAAGTTGTTAATTTCAAAGGCCATTGCATTTATTGAAGTCTTGGGTGGGGTTTGGGTACATTTAGTGATGTCTTGGGTGGGGTTGGGGTAGGTAAAACATCACTGACCAGAACATAAAGAAGCAGATTTCAATGGATAAAATGCTCTCATTGTTTAGAAGGTAGTTTCAATTAACTATTGTAGTAGTAAGACTGTTTTTTAATTCTGTAGTGCAATGTAATGATATATAATATAAAACTTCTGCCTCATACAAAATACTTTTTCATGTACATAAATATCAACTTATCTTCTAAAAAAGTTAAATGCTCAAATTTGTGCAGATTATGTTAACTTATACAAACTTCAGGGCCTAGTCCATAGTTCTAGAACACTTATCAACCAGTCGCAATGCTCTCATTGTTAGCTAAGTAACATTACTAAAGATTGTGATACATTATAATAAGCACTCCAAACATTGTGGACAAAGGGTTTTAGCTTGAAATATGAACATGCAACAGATGTATCTGGTGTCTAGGTCAAAGGTCAAAGACAGATATCACTGAGTTATATTCATTTGACATTCAACAGACTTTTCAATTTCAATAGCAGTACTAACATCAGTATATAAAGTAAAAAAACATGATTTTTCTTTTTCTATTCAATTGAGCACCAAACTAGCAGCTATTTATAGCCACAATTCCAGCACAAATTTTGCTTATAATAGTTTGACAGTGTTAATAGGCAATTACATTTCAAAGCAAACATGAAACAAATCTACTGTTAATTATTTTCATCTCAGTCATAAAGATAAATCATATCTTGAATATTTTGATAACATGCTACCTCAACTCTGCTGCTAAATATGCAATTAATGAATGAGGAGACCACTATACAGTTAATCACAGAAGAATGTCCTGTTTCCACATGTGATATATGTTACACTGGGAGCAATATCCTACTGCTTTTAAAAGTGCAAACATTAGGGCTTTCCCCTAGATGCTTAATAGGAATTTCAAATGTTCAAACATAAAAGACTATGCCTGGGCTTTCACTTTGGTGCCTATTGTAATTAATAACTATATTAATTAATGACTATGCACATAGCCGTTTGTGACACAATAATACAACAAGCACAAAAAACAGTTACATATTTGCATGATACGAACTTCTAGCCACCATACTGCCCCATTTCTACAGGTGTTGCAGAACCACCAGTTGGTAGCTGGTTCACACGTAAAACATACTCATTTGCATGATTAGGACTACTATTTAGGCAGGTTAAGTGTCATGTTTATAATATCTCCTCATTGTGCAGGATATTAATGACTGAGAATGAACTACTCCTATAGACCCCACACAAGTAGCACATTTATTGAACTAAGCACAGACCAAAACTTAGGACTCCTCGTACTATGTGAACCTACAGTATAAGGCACAGGAGGTAAAAAAAAGAGCACCTTACATCATGACTGTAAGCAAAAAAGCAAGGAAAACTATAACTTAAATATAATTTTATATATTAATTCCTTATAAATTAACAAATCTGGCATAAACAGAGATTCTTTAAGGCCGTTCAGATTGGTATCTAACAACATGTATACTATCAAATAATTTCTGGAATCAACCAGCAATGCTAAATTATCTATGAGCAATCCTAAACTTAACAAGAGGAAGGAACTTGAAATGAATGGCAGCTTACACTGCTTCCCTGAGATGCAGCAATGCAGAACAGGAAAGGATTAAGATTGGAATGTTATACATGAGATATAGCTTTCACATGATGATCTGGGGTTCTGTAACAGATGTTCCAATGGATTTGTGGGGCAGGATTCTTCCTCCATTTATATACAGCTCATCCTTCACTATAACGTCTTCTCCAAGAACACAGACATTCTCCATCCGTACCTGTCGAAGAAATAATAGACAACTTTTAGGAACATCAAGATGCGCATCTTAGAAGGAATTCAAGCATTGGGTTTAAAGAGAATATTTATGCAAACTCAATAGTTTTCGGAAACATTGGAGTATTCGATGAAAAGTTTGAACAGTTTCAAGATTATCTTGCCCGATGCATTTATTGCAGCTAATGGCAGAGCAGCTGAAAAAAATGCAATTTTTTTCTAGCTGTCGTGGGAGCCAACACCTATAAACTGTTATAAAAACTATGTAGCCCTGACCTACCGAGTTGTAAGAAATACATAGATCTGAAGAAACTCTTGCAAGATCATTGTTCTCCGTGTCCAATTGTCATTGCTGAAAGACAAACTCTGGACTGCTACACAAGGTGAGAATGAGTCTGTATCATCCTTCATAGTTAGACTTAAAAATATTATCACTCATTGCAAATTTATGAACTTTCTACAAGAAGCACTTCGTGACCGTCTTGTGTCTGGATTACTTCCAAAATGTCTAAAACTCAAACGCAGTTGTATTCAAGGGCTGATCTAACATTGTAAGATGCAATGACCAAGCTCTTAGCAGACAAAATAGCTTCTATCGCTACCAAAGATTACCTTAACCCATCTCTCGTACATGCCAATAATGCTTTCTATAAAGCAAAGTCACATTTTCGCTCTAAACTATCTGAAAGTCGTGGAACATTCCGTTACAAGTGCAGAGGTTGTGGTGGTGAACACAAGCGTGCAGATTGTCCATATGATGATGTTATGTGTCAGAAATGTAAGAAGAAAGGACACCTCAACAGTGTTCAAGAAGAAGACCAGAATCAAGGCTATGGACTTTACAATATCAACCACAGTGAGGTTCTAACATAACACCTTACATGATCCTTATGTCAGTGGGAGGAGGAAAGACCAATAATGTTTTAATGGAGATAGATACTGGTGCCACAAGGTCAACAAAGTCAGAACTATCAGACATGTACCCGTTGATAATGTGTGAGTTTGCTCTAATTAGTTACACAGGAGAGTCAATTTCTACATTAGGCTATATTAGTGTACCTGTTAAGTTTAAAGCAAGCCCAACCCAAATTGCTGATATTATTGTTGTACGAGGTAAAATGCCCGCCCTTGTTTGGGTAGAGATTTGCTTAGCCAGATTAAATTAGATTGGAACCAAATATTGTCTTTCAATTCTGAACCTAAGCCAACGAATGTGAATAGTCTTGGTACCAAGAATGCTACTTCTGCCTGTAGTAAACCTAACACTGCCAGTACGGTTCTTCCCACTCCCCAACCTAATCATCCACAAGGTTTTTGTGAGCTTCCATAGAAGGATAGTAAACTCATCTTGGACAAAGATTCAGGTATCAAGGGGCTTGTAGCTTCCCTAAAACTGAAACCCAATGCAAATCAGGTGTAACGAAAGAGTAGTGCAGTTCCGTATTCCATCATTGGCCAAGTAGAACAAGAGTATAATAGACTAATTGAGGCATATATCTTTAATCCTGTTACGTTTACTGAATGGGCGTCTCCTACAATAAATATGAACCTAAGGCAGATAGGTCTGTTAGGGTCTGTCGGGACTAGAAAAAAGAAAATAATCTGATTGAAGACGAGGGATATGAGCTTCCAAATGTACAAGACTTGTTCTCTAAATTGAGTACTGAGTACATACAGTACAGGAGATAGTTCCACTCTGGTGCCTGACTAACCAACACCTGTATGTGTATTCATTGGTTTATACGACCCCCCCCCCCCTTGGAACCACCCGGTGAATTGTACAGTTAACTTTTCCAAGAGAGAAAACTTGACACCTCAGAATTAATCTGCAACTTGACCTCCAGATCCAATCTTGGATCAATATTTGTCATTCACAAGTATAAATTAAATATTAATCCCTCATTACCAAGCTTAGAAGTTTCTTGGCATTGGGCCTGCTTGTACTGCCTGGCATTATATTTGCACTGAACACTACTATGTATCATACATATTAATCATTCAGGAAATGTGAATGGTTTGATATATCACTGATAAATCTTAACAATGAAGAGCTTTTATTAGTTGTTGTATAATGCTGTTATACAAGAAGAGCTCCCTAAGTACTTTGACAAATGTCAATCATTAAACTGTTGCTCTTTCAATTTCCTTACATTTAAATCAACTGAAGTCCAAGCAGTCACAGTTTCGGTGTTGAGGTTATGTAATTGCAATGTAAGCTTTACATTGCGTAATGAAGACATTACAAACAACTGTAAAGGGATGTGAAACCATACCTTATTACTACATCTTCTAACAAGGGAAATCTTTTTATTTAAAGAATGACACATGATAAATCCCAGTCAATATGTTTTCTTAATAAGATCCACATTTGAATCCAGACTTGTCATTCTTGACATAACATGCAAATTATTGAAATCTGTTCATGCATTCTGATGAATATGCATGTAGCATCTCTTTTAAAATGTGGTAATTATGCAGCCACACAAACCATTATTCTATGTGATGTAATATAATTTTCATAACTTTCAAATCACACTGATGGAATGACACAACATATAGATGAATGACAGTATTTCCTACCTTAGGCTGAAAGTTAAACAAGTTAATCCTATGTATATGTAGTAAATAACAGCAACAATAAATGGTTGAAATCAATTCAGATATTCACCTTTAGTACGATCTATGTTTGAGAGGCGACTTCAATTTA
This sequence comes from Apostichopus leukothele, assembly GCA_010014835.2. Lineage (NCBI taxonomy): Eukaryota > Metazoa > Echinodermata > Holothuroidea > Aspidochirotida > Stichopodidae > Apostichopus > Apostichopus leukothele. The sequence goes on from JAAAKB020286354.1 coordinate 16,021, forward strand.
TTTCAAACAGGTGAAAACGGTAGTAGCAAGTCATGTACAGGAATAAACATAACATGTTCAAGAACTTCAGTTATCTACCTAAGGCCAAACCAACCAATCATTTTAACTCTACTAATGCACGCACTGGCTAACTCAAGGTAAAACCAAACTGAGCAATCCATCAGCAATTCTATTAAACTCACCCAAACCACTGTTGAGATACATTTTTAAAATCATGCTGAGTACTGTATTAGCAATCAACTCACCCATTGGCCAATCTGACATCTCCAACCTATTATTGATGATTCGATCCAAGAATGGGATTTAATAGTCGTCCCTCTCAGTATTGTACTTCTCTTGATGCAGACACCATCTTCCACAACTACATCTGGTCCAATCACAACGTTTGGTCCAATGCGACAATTCTTACCTATCTTGGCAGAAGGATCCTGTAGGAAGGAAGTAAGTAAGGCAAGTGAAATTAAATAAGCTATCGAAGAAAGATTTCATCTCCTCACTGACTGTTCAAGATATGTTTCAAATCTACTATGTACCAGGGACTTCGCCAGGGGCAAGGGGGAGCAACTGCTCCCCCCTTTCAGTGTCGAAAAAATGGTAAAACTGTTGTTTTTTAGCATGGTATTTTGTCAGTGCTCTTTTGATCTTGAATACTTGTCAGCTCCGTTAACTGGATTATAATCGTAGTAACATTCAGGCCTACTGATTCAGCTGCTTACTTAGTTTGGCAGATGCAATTAGCTAAATTTAGCCTATTACAAGCCGACAGTTTGCAACTGCGAATTTAAAATACATATTGCCTACCTAACCGCACTCGATGGAGTGTCACGAACCGTATGCACAACGACCTCGACAACGTTCGTTCTCATCCTTTCTATGATTCGTCCTAAGTTGTTGCACGAACAGCATGTTATGAAGCTAAGCTA